>JANSTW010050013.1:0-12770 GCA_027564275.1 Diadocidia ferruginosa
TGCTGACAACACTCCACCTTTGATATAGTCAGAGTTATAGTCGTCAATGAAAACCATGGTATCAGATAGAAAAAAAGTAAAAATGGTCCCTATGCTCCCTCGCTTTGGAGTAAAGGACACGATGATGATGATGAAAATATTAATATACAAATTTTAATTTATACTTTTCGAAAATAGCGTGATCTGTATAAACTGTGAAGATACAGTACAGAAAACATTATTCAAGGATGCTTAATGCTCCTGCGAAAAAAAAAACGCCAAGCCCTATGCAAAACGTGATACTAAACAGCGTATCATCAGCGTATGCATTTTAATATTGTCAGTAGAGCGCTAAATATCGGATCTGTTAACAAAAAAACACCATATGATAATATAATATAGTTTTTTTTATAAAACTTATTTTTGAGATATTTTAATTTTTTCATACATCCAAAAATACGGGTTTTAATTAAACTTCATTATATAAACAATGTTTTTGTCACTTAGTATAGATACTTAAAGGTCATCAATATGATTTTTCGTTCTCAAAAATAAGGTGTGCTTTTAAAGGTTTACATTTCCTACTCCAATATTAAATATAATATATTCATCCCTCGCAATAAAGCTTAATAATGTATATAGATACTATTACATGGCACGAAATAAATAAAAATATTTATTTATATGTCAAAAGTGAAATGAATATTTTTAGCGAATCTATACAGAAGAAATTGATAAAAATTATTGTTAAACGAAGTATAATATGTAGGACGTATATTCAAAGATATATATGACATACGAATATTTAGAGTAACGTGTTCGATGAAAATTGAATATAATAAAAAATTGCAAATTCATATAATTTTCTTGCAAAAAAAAAATGAAGGTGATATTTTCCTTGCGATAATGATTTTCAGAATATATTATACAATAAATATAGAAAGTAATATCACGGCGCATGTAAAATATATTATTATTTTATTATATAAGATATTTCATTAACTATAATGGTAAATGTTATAGGATTCTAAAACTTAATATTATTTTTCGTCGTCAAGATTTGCATAAATTTATAAAGAATTTAAAGCGGTTAAACTTACTCGAATTTACACCATTTTTTAAAAATATACTTTATAGTAAAAAAAAAGCTTCGCACGTAACTGATGATGAAACGTATAAGTAGCGAAACGATTTAAACTAAATCGAACGTAAGTTTGAAAAGTTTAAATTAAATTGGAAGAATCTTTAAATTAACATACTTTTTTTAGACTTCTGTTCGATGTATTGCCACTTGCAAGCTAAAATAGTAACCGTGCCGGTACTAAAGTTAATTTATTAAAAATGTTGTAAAATGAAGAAAAATTTGAATGCGGGATTTCTACTTCTCGCTCTACATTTTTGTATCAATTTATATGGATATCCGCTCTTACGATTAAAGTTCTCATGCACAAATTTTATTGAAATTTAAATTTATAAAAATAAAATGGTCTAAAGAATCTTTAATTATTTTTCTTTGATTTGATTTTTAGCATATTTTTATGCCAACTTTGTTCAGTTTTAAGCAATTTTCTATAGGATTTTGTTAATTTTTGTTTAATCAAAATGTTCCTATATTGTTCTTTTTAATACTTTATCGATAGTATTTAGTTTATCGATTTATTTCTATCTTACTAGGTTTATAGTAATTTTTACGTTGTACAAAAAAAAATGGTTTAATTGTAGCTATCTTAACTCAAATTTGACATTTTCAGTGAAAAGTGTCACTCTTGCAGAGCGAAATGTTAATAATATTTTTTAATGTAATTTTTGATTGCATATATTTGATAGCTCATTGCACATAAAAATAAGAAAGTTTAACATTTATACAATTATAAAGTTAGTTTTTGTTCTTTTAGTGGAAAAACCACAATTACAACTAAACAAATTTACCATTATAATATAGTTAGCTTTTAAATGAAATTTTAGACACAAGTTTAACCGCACATACAATAATATAACTTTGATCATATATATTGTATTGTATATAGAGAATACATTTTAGTCTTTCCAGTTGATTTCGTTTAACAATTAATGATAATCGACACTTTGAACCATAAATAAATGGATATATTGATGCGGAGAGATGGAGAAGAAGTACCCACTTCAATTTATATATATGATAGTTATATTGGATAGATACCTGGCACATGTTATATACATCATCGTCATATCATCATCGTGTCCTTTACTCTTACTATAGGGAGCATGGACCATTTTACCATTTCTCGCACTAGCCTGTTGGTATCATATATAGTTATGCATATTCCAACGGTTTTAAGTGACTTCCGAAACACATGATCGTTTTTTAATAAACAACTGCGAATGAATAGCCCCAGTTTAAAAAAAAATTGGTCTGACTGAGCCTCAAATCCACTACCTCTTGAACACAAAGGCGTGACGCTGCTCGATTCTGACTATCAGAAGATATATAAAACAATGCATAACAACTTGCAAATTTGATTGATCAATTTCATTGTGAAGTATATATCGGGAATATATTTATAGGTTACATCGCTTTAAAGTAGATATTGTATCCAATCTATGTACAACCTGCTCAGTAAAATTATCCAACATAGAGAGAATTATAATATATAGAAAATCTATATAGTTTATTGCTAGAAGAAAGAGTCGCGACAACACGTAATTTTGTAAAAAATAAGCCCCTAAAATTTTGTTCAAAAAACAAACACAATTTGAGAAAAAATTCACCACGAAAAAAAGCCCCCAACTAGTATACTTCTATTTTTACTATAAAAATAATTAATTGTCGCGTCTCTTTCTTCTAGTACTTCTAGTTTATACAAGGTGCATTTTATGGTTTTTATTTTTATTGGTTTTTCATGTATTTGAATTTGTTTTGTGCTTTTTCATTATATTCGATAAAAGTTTATAGCAGTTTTTTGTTGTACATTTTATTTTTGTAATGTTACACAACTGAGTTCACTTAAATTGGTCTTGTTTTGTGTACTAATACTATATAATACACATTTACAGTTGTAGCTAATTTTTGTATATAGTTAATTTACCCGCAGCACTAGTTTTTTTATTTAGTTGAAATGTTTGCAATGTACTAAAGGAAGGTTTATCTGTAAACGAGATAGAGAGTTGTAGGAAATTTTTAAACTAAAAAAAATTAAATAATTTTCTGAATGACAAATAAAAGAAATTTTAGTTTAGAAAAATTTGTTACAATCAATTTATAATTTTTTATATAATAAAAATAATAATAAACACTTATACATATCAAAATATCACAAGGACATGCGGTTATCACTCTGATGATCAAATTATAATAGAATAAGAATCACCCACTTGCACACTCATATCACTTGTTATACTTATTTTTTATTTTCTTAATAAAATTTACATAAAAATAATTTTCTACATATTATTATGTCTATATATGTTCAAAACACTACATAGTTAATATAATATTGTCGAAAGCTTCCTCAATATATATTTATCATTTTCACTTTGGTGTAATATTCGTTTTTCATTTACAATTTAATGGCACTTTTCTTTCGAGAGATATATACCTATATACTCGTTTATATATTGTACAATATCATATAATATATAGGTTGTTGATGGAATTGTACGGGTTATATTCGAAAATGTTTTGGGTAAATTTCAGTTTATTTCAACTAATAGTTTTATTGTCCATTTTAGAAGCAATTTTGGTCTGAAATTCAATCATTTAATAGTGACAGGACATAACACTCAAAGACAACGTCCAAAGGCTTAAACAAGCTTAAACCGCTAAACAACTATAAAATTTTAAACAAGGCTATGGTTTTATATTTTGGCTGCTGTTGTATTTAGAATTAGAAAAAAAAGCTTGGTAAAGTTGGGCGTTATGCCTTTGAGTGTTATGTCATAAAACCGATTTAATTGCGCACACTTTACAAAAATCTAAAATTTCGAAAGACTTATATAAGAACGATTAGGATTAGTGTTTTTATTATTGCTGAGAATAAGGTCCAGGTGCGATCGGTCTTATGAATGTGTTTTTGAGAGAAACATATATTTGCAAAGCTTTACACTGAGCACTTCAATTTTTATTCCTATGTTATAACACCTTACAAATGTTTTTTTCCTTCTAATAAATAAATTTTGATACTTTTAATTTGCTAAATATTGTGTTTTACAAAATCTTGCTGTTTTATTCTAATTTTCGCCATATTATAATATAAAGATATGAACTCTGAATTCTCTGTATATGCATCAAGTGTACATATATTACATTGAAATGTAGATCATCTATATGTCTTCACAAAACTATCTGAAATAGATCGATTGCTATAATGTCTAAAAATTGTACATTATATAGTTTTATTTTTTTCATCTCTGAATGTATAATATTTTATCTAAGATAAATGATATACGGGTTTGTAGACACTTTAGGTTTTTTTGTGTATATCGCTATGTGTATGTATATTATGGTCTATGCATTTTAGATAAATGAATAAATTGTATCCAGAAACTATAAAGTGTATTGTATATGATTTGCAATAAATAACATAAATAGTAATTTTCTGGGTTTTTTGATTTGAAGTAAAAAAGAAAGTTAAACACAATTAGTCCGGTCGCTGATGAGTTTTAATTATTTTTTTAGTTTAACATAAAATTCCCAAAAGATATAAAGTAATCGAAATTATTATTTTTATTTTTATTGAAAATTAATTTTTATTTTAAAAAAATCTTTTTACTTGTAAAACATTCAAATTGAAAATTATGCTCTTAAATATTCTTATTATGTCGAACCAATTTAAAAAAATATATCCATTTTTACCGGATTATCGTAATTTAAAGATAAATATTAGCAAGTTACATTAAAAAAATAATGAAAATTAAAAACAATAAACTATAGCTCTTACACCCCCCATATATTTTATATAGTACTAAATATTTATCTATAGCTAATTACTTAAAGGTTTTAATTTTAATTAAACCCAACTTTGCATAATATACAATTTACATATAGCTTTCCTCTTGTATAATATAATGAAAAATGTATAGCTATTTTTTCGATTAAGCCAGCATAGAAAAATTGTATAAGGATAATTTTGCATTCTATGAATATGTATAATGTATATGTGAGTTATGAAACTATATATTAAAAAAAGGTGAGGTTACAAAAAAAGGTACTGAACAATAAATTTGCAATATTAAAGCATAAATACTGCATATTATATTGAATAAAAACCACATTAAAACGATAGAAAAAATATTACACGAAAAAAGCTTTGGCGTATGCTGTGTATACTGTATATAATAAAGAATACATTATTGCTATATAAAGCTTAAGCAGACAGCTTTATAGAACAACATTCAATTTAATTAAAAACTTGAAAATTGGAAATTTAGAGAAAAAAAATTTAGAAATTAGCTAATTATATATAATTTCAATTTCTTACCTTTTTTTAAGATCTTTTCTGGTTCTTCGACAATATCTAACGCTATAGATGGATCTAATCACTGCTCGTCAATGTTTTCCATATAATTAACTATACTTTTGTTCTTAGATCTTACATTAGAACATCTTTCTATCTAAAGCCCACTTTTTGGTTTTGGATTTTTTTTTTAAATCTCGTTCTTGTTTCTTATAAAAATGGAAGATAAAACAAGTTACATACGTATGTATGTATATTGTATATGTTAAGAAATATCCTAAGGGGAATATGTGAACCAATTTATTCGCTTTTACTATTCATACAAACACATAAAAACGATATGATATATGGACTTTGTATGAAAATAGTACAAGTCTTAATTTCGTACGATTTTTCGCAAAATTATCGGCTAGTCAAAATTTGGACAGGGCGAGTTTTTAGTGGTCCAATTGTTTGGTATTGCATTTGGGGTCTATAGGTCCATACATTTTTTTTTTGTAAAAATGACAGAACAATGTTTATAGAAAGTTTTTTTACCAGTAAACGGATTTGGCCAAATTTTCGTTGGGTGAGTTTTTAGTAGTATTTTACTCTGGGATGAAATTTGGAGTCTCTAGGTCAAAAATGAAGGAGAGCTCTTAAACGATTTTTACGTCTGTTTGTCTGTCCGAAAATTTTCTAGCCACAAAAATGAGTTGAACTAGTGAACGGCTTTAACCAAAATTTGGTCAGGCCGAGTTTTTAGTGGTCCAATTATTTGGTATTGCATTTGGGGTCTATAGGTCAAAAGATAGGGGGCGTTCCCATACGTTTATTAGCTGCAAACAAAATACCACACAAAACAAGTTTTTCACCAGTGAACGGATTTGACCAAATTTTATTAGGGGTAAGTTTTTAGAAGTCCCATAATCTCAGATAATGGAGTCTGTAGCTAGAAAAGGGGAGGAGCTTTCATACAATTATTTTTTTAGTTTGCATTTTATACAAGGTATATTTACCATCAGTGGAGTTATCTGTCTCAACCCTTTCCGATTCCAAAGAAATTTTAAGAATTTGTTCTTTATTAAATTTCATTAGACCCGTATTTTTTGTATAATATTAGGGTGGTCCACTTCAGACTTAGGGGGTCCTAATATTGTGCATTTGTACTAAATATACATATTATCACGTACCAGTGGCTAAATATGTCTCAACCTTTTCTGATTTTAATTAAATTTTAAAAATTTGTTCTTTATTAAAATTCATCAGACCCATATTTTTTTGGATGGTCCACTTCAGATTTAGGGGGCCCCAATATTTTGAATATTGTACTATGTATATTACCACCAGTTGCTAAATATATCTCAATCTCTTCCGATTTTGATCAAATTTTAAAAATGTGTTCTTTATTAAAATTCATTAGACCCATATTTTTTTGTATGACATTAGGATGGTCCACTTCAGATTTAGGGGGCTATAATATTTTGCATATTGTACTAGGTATATTACCACTATAGCGGCTAAATATATTTCAACCTTTTCCGATTTTGATGAAATTTTAAGAATTTGTTCTTTATTAACATTCATTAGACCCGTATTTTTTTGTAGGACATTGGGATGGTCCACTTCAGATTTAGGGGGCCCTAAAATTTTGCATATTGTACTATGTAATTAATTAATTATTATTAATGTTACCACCAGTGGCTAAATATATCTCAATCTCTTCCGATTTTGATGAAATTTTTAGAATTTGTTCGTTATCAAAATTTATAAGACCAATAGGATGGTTTTTTTACTAATCAATTCACAGATAAATTTCTAAAAAACTACCTTCAGATACAGCTTCCATTAAAATTTAATTTAATAGAAATTTATGAAAAACGATTTTTTTTCAGACCAAAATTTTGAATTTTTATCGCAAAAAACGATAATTCTCGCACAAACGATAAAAATGATAATGAGAATGAGAATAAATGTCAAAATGTTTTTTTAACTAAGAATAAAATGGCTACATTTTTTTACTATACAATAATATTTCATTATTATTGTGTTTTTAAGTAAATGTAAACATATTATTCTTCATTTTATATCAATTAAGAATATGTTTAGGAGCAATTCTAAACTGTTTTTGGAATTTTTATGATTGTTTCAAAAGGTAAAAACATGAATTTTATGCGGAGCTAAGTCAATGCACGTATACGTACTTCGTGGGATCAAACATAAGGTGTAGTAAAAGCAGCATCCCAGCTGTTTTACTGGGTGCTTTCCAACTGATTTTTAAAAGTAATTTACGAAAAATTCTTATTCAAAATGGACAAATATCATAATATATACAGCAGTTTTCCTCGACTAATTTATTCGAATCGATTTACTAAAATAATAAATATATAAAACAATAGAGGTACGATGTGCTGCTAACCTGTTGCAAGCTTTATAACCTTGTACTACTATAACATTTAATTGTATTATGCCATTATTATGCCAGTTATGTGTTAAAATAACTTTGATAAAGTCATTCTTCGAGCCGCAGCCAATTACAAACATATGCGTGGCTTAAATGTATAATTCTTAGCATTTTTTTCTGCTCATAACTATATTACTATAATACTGTTTTTATTTTCCTTATATTTAGTTTTCAATATATTTATATATAAATACAAAGTCCTTATCCAAACATAATAATCATAATAATAATGTATAAGCAAAAAGAAATTACACAATATTTGCCAAACTGTTTCGTGCCAAAGTGTCATAACCATTTTCTTTTGTGGTTTTGTGCATTTTATAAACAATATTATGAGTTTGAATCCTTTATAATGGTTATGGAGTCATATATGTATATAGTTTTCCACTTGCCATAAAAGAGCTGCGATAAAAAGTGCAATATTACATTTTCTTGATAATATAGTTTTGTTGTGCTTGGAATGTACATATTATAGTAACAACCGTATTCTATTGGTACTTAACTTTGGCATTTATGATATTTTGAAAAGAGGACGCGTTATATATCTTTGACTTGCTTATGTGTGTGTATGCTTAGAGCTTTACCGATTATAACAGCATAGATAGGGTGATGCATAGGTACGCTCAAAATTATAGAGGATACTTAGATGAACACAAAATCTTTCTATGAATTCCCTCTTAATCGAACGGAATGCGAATTATCGGAAACTCTTAGAACGATTTTTTGTTCAATTAAGCGTTCTCTATAACTGGGTTTTCCAGCTTTTGCAGTATATTTTACAATTTCTTCTTATCCAGAAAAAAAAATAACTGGCAAATGGTGTATTTTTTCGCTTGGACAACGTTCTCTCAGCAATAATTGCGACAGCAAAAAAATCTAGATTTGTAGAAAAATATGAAAGTTTTGAGGTAAAATTGACGACCATCTGATTTTTGTTTGTTAAAAAAACAGAAATAAATGTCAACCCTATATACCTATAACCGTTCAAAATTTTTGCTCATTTCCATGAATCACCCTGTATATATGTAATATTATGTATATCTGGATGAACCGACCGACATTTTATTGCATTACTTTGAATATATTGTACGAAATCATGATACAGAAAATATAATTAAATTATGTTAATTAAGTTGTTTTCATATATTATTATATAAATATTATATATGTTCACCAACTATATAAACACACTTTTTTTATTTCCATTTTAAAAGTGCACTCAATGATTTGCAGCAAATACGCGCTGTAATAAATATTTGTGCAGTATACAAAGTATAATTTTTTTTTTTTAAATAACATGGAGGTTAAAAACTAGAAAAAGTAGAACAATTTTTGACTTAATTAAAAAAAATGCATAAAGAAAATGCGCAGGAAAAACCTTTGCACATATAATGTATCAAATCAAATTAAAAATATAAAATATAACACCAGGTTTATGGCGCAACGTATATTCTAGCTTGCAAATTCGCGCGTCATATATATAGTAGGTGACCGGACATAACACCCAAAACCATATCGCCCAAAAGCTTTAACAAGATTAAACCAAGCTTTAACAAGCTTAAACCGCTAAACAACGATAAAATTTCCCTTCTAAAAATTTTAAACAAATCGATGGTTTTATTTATTGGCTGCTATGATTTTTTTAGAATTAAAAAAAAAAGCTTGTTATAGCGGTTGGGCGTTATGTCTTTGGGTGTTATGTCATGCCACCATATAGTAAGTACAGGTTATCAAAATAAATTATATTTAAATTACATAAAATAAAAAATAAATAACACTTTTTCCATTATAAAATATTGTACACATATAATAATATAATAAAAAGTGATTTAAAGCAAATTAAAATGTCAGTTAATAAAATATTTACAATTCATCAATCAAGTGCTTTTTGTGCTGTTGGCTTTTATATTCGCAAGCAAAGTTTTATAAAATCTGTTACATTAAGCTCTATATGAAAAGGTATTATGGTTTTTGTGTATAATATTTTGTAAACTCTTTATATTATAATGTTTCGTTGCAATTCGCTCCAGACAATTTATGCTTTAATAATAACTCTATACTTATATCTATGAATTCATCAAAAAAATATGATGCTGCGAGAAACTTTGCATAAAATTGTTACCATATAATATTTTCAAACTTAATATTATAATAATTATAATAATATAAACCTAATTCTTTTATTGAAAATTTAAAGAAACTTATTGCTGCAAACATAGAAGACGCGTCAATTTATGTTTGTTCAATTTATGTTTAGATAAGTCAAACCAAATTATTATTTTACATATAATTTCAAAATATACAGCCATTACTCTACATTATATGTAAATTTATATGTGAAATTGTGTGCAAATGAATAAATTCTATCTGGGGCTGTATGCAGGAAAATTTATTTAACATATATTTTAATGTAATGATCGTATATTATATGTATGCCGGCATAATATGACTGACATTATCATTTGCGTGTACCCCAAATATTATTACACGCCGTGATATAAATGTAAAAAAAATTACACAATTTATTTGTTACAGTAAATAGGCGAATCTATATAATTTGTTATATTTATTGCGCGTTTATATTGTTAAAGCAGCAAAAAACCACAGGGAAAATATTACATAGGAAAATTCGATTCCAGAGATAATTTACCCACCAATAAATGTGTAACTATATACATAACCGGTACACTTGATTATTATAATATATTTATCTACGAATGTTCCAATATTTTGTGTGATTCATTGAATAAAACAGTGAATTATTACATTACATATTATTATACATTTACAACACTTCATAAATATATGTTTTTCATCAATATCCAATACTATATATTGGTTCAAGCAAGGATTGTTTGTAACAAAACTTTATTCTCAAAATATACGTTTGTCTGAAAGGTTATATCACACAATTTGTGCGATCGCGTCAGAATAGGCGGATTTTAGGTAAATTCTGACGTATAAATTAAAATATTTTCCAGGTAATGTTAAGCCTTTGAGCTCTGTTTCAAATTCCTAATTAGCCCTCTGCGATATTGAAAAAATATCGATGTATATCGATATTCAAAAAATATCGATATTTTTCGATATATCGACAAAAAAAAATTATAACGGGAATTGGCCGATTTAATACCGATAAAACTGTCAGTTTCAAATTCTTATCTAATTTTATAATTATCCTTAAAAAGAAAGCATGACAAAGTTATGTCTGAAAATAACGATATTTTCTAATTTTCTATAAAGAGAACGACCAAATCGATCACATTAAAAATATCGATTTTTTAATAATTTTTACTGAAGAGTACAATAAAATCATATCTAAGATATGATATATCGATATTCTCTAATTTTAATATCGATATTCCTTTAATTTTTCTTGAACCATCTAAAAAAATGTCATTTGAAAAATATCGATATTTCTATAATTTTCTATAAATATAACGACAAAATCATATCTGAAAATATCGATATTTCTAAATTTTACTATCGATGTATCTTTAATTTTCGTTGAAGGACTTAAAAAAATTGTATTTAAAAAATATTGGTATTTTCATACAAGAAATATTGATATTTTCAGACAAAAAATTGATCGATACTTTCAGATATGATTTTGTTGTGCTTTACAAAGAATGAAATATCGATAATTTCAGATAAGATTTTTTTTCTTCTAAGAAAATTCTATAAATATTGATTATTGGTAACTACAAATATCGATATATTAATTCTTATTTCTAGAAAAAAAAATCGATATAATATCGAATGAAAATATCGATATCGGCAAAATATAGATATATCGATAATAAAAAAATATCGATATGATATCGAAATATCAATGTATCGCACAGGGCTATTCCTAATCCATCGTATACAAAGAGACTATAAATTTATAAAAATCTGTATTGTCGTTGTGTCCTCAGTTGCAGTTTTGACAGTAAAATGTATAAAAAAACAGAACGAAACTCGATGAACAGAATACATTTTTTTTTCAATTTTCTAGTTTTACATTTGTTATTCCATGGTATTATACAATTGTTGAACGAATTTTCTTCCTCTTTTTGGGTTGTCAAAATGGACTGACGATGAAAATCGCTTTATTCTCTTAAAAACAGCAACAGATTTCATAGGCTCCAATCTTGTACACGATTATTTTTAGAATGGTATGCTACTTATTATTTTTAATAATAAATTACGGTTTGCCAAAAAAGAAAAGCTAATAAACTAGCAATGGAAAAAATATTATAATATAGAGAAGAATATTTCTCACTCTAATATAAGTTCTATAGAAGCTCAAATGCTCAATCGCAACTTAGTTTTGATTTGGGTTTTTGAAATTACTTTTATGTTCTCTTTTCTAGTCGGTTGGAATTGGAACCCTAAAACCAGCAAGGTCACATTACAGCTGACAAAACTTATCGACACGACGATTATTTAATTCACCACATCGGGCATAGTCGTATGTCGTCAAAGTTCGAGTACTCTTTTCTTCGTCTCAACCGTTCATATATTAACATATTATATCGTCTCAACTTAAGTAATTTTTTATGTTTGTTTATCGTACGGCTCAAAGGACCAAATGTTTTATTGTGGACTGCAATCCACATTGATACCGAGACTAGAAAATGATTTATTTAACGTACTTAACTTCGAAACTGCAATATAAAAAAATATATATGAATAATTTAAAAAAAAATACTTGAGTTGAAAGATGGTCGACGAAAAGAGCACTCGAGTGTTGACGACATACAACTTCCCGATGTGGTGCATTAAATTATCAAAAAATGTCGATAAGTATTGTCAGCTGTGAGCCCACAACTACATAATTATTTGCTCAACATAAAAATCATCATCATCATCATCTCATCCTCTACTCCATAGCGTGGGAGCATAGGGCATCAACAAATTGCTTCCAACGCACT
>JANSTW010050024.1:0-12765 GCA_027564275.1 Diadocidia ferruginosa
TCGTCAATGAAAACCATGGTATCAGATAGAAAAAAGGGTAAAAATGGTCCCTATGCTCCCTCTCTTTGGAGTAAAGGTCACGATGATGATGATGATGACTCTGTCGCTACAGTGCAGGCAACAATATGTCATAACTCAATATGATCTATTGTTGCCAAAACTATAAATACCGTGGAAATTAGAATATATTTTCATTCCACGCTTGCCTTTCCTACGGTGCACCGCGTCGATTGCGACAGTGCTCTGTAAATTCCCTAATACATTTTAGATAACAGTCGGTCTTTTGTCTACATACATAGAGTGCGTTAGATTGGTGACTCTCTATACACATTACACACGTATACAAACGACCGTAGAGAAGAAAGGAGCAACGCGATAATATACAGTCTTCTGGCTACACACATAGAGTGCGTCGAACGAGCGGCTCTCTATCGTATACAGACGATCGCAGGAATAAGCAACGAATAAGTAAACTGAAATACAGCGTATAGCTATGCTATATTTACGAGAGGCAAAGCCCCAAGTTAAAACCGGCTTCAATTGACCAAGCTCTCTAAAGGTATGCCCCCAGAGAAGTTTAAGTTTGGCGAAAATTTCAGAAAAAATGATTTTTTGGGAGATTTGAGGGGAGGGGTAAAAGGGGTATAATATCAAATATAAGAGGTATTAAAAATATCTATCATTAAAAAAAAAGTTGGGAGAAATCCAACACATCTTCATGTAGGTAGGAGGGGCAAAAATATGTTTTTTTTCATATATTTATGTGTAGGGGTGAGGTCGAAGTAAAAAGTATTGGTGGATATAGAATGAAAGCTAGATACTTGAAGTTGTTAGCCATATACAATTTGCAGAGTTTTTTCGTGGACTCAGCCGCTATATAATGTAAAATATATAATAAATAAAAATGTTCAAAAGCTTTTTTTTAGATTTTTTTTCTCGAACCCTGTTATGTCTTTATAATTTTAGCGTATCACTATAATTTATCAAAAAATACTTGAAAAGGCTTGTGTATTTTATCAAAATAAAGGAAAAGAACATAAAAAATGTACAATAGTTGTTTTTTTTCGATTTTTTTTTTGGGACCCCGCTCCTAAAATTGGGGTCCACCCTAACTTCCGAAATGAAATATTTCTTTCATCAAGACCTGTCATTTGATTTCACACAACCCAATAAATATGAATTTTCAGAAATATACTTACTTACTACTTATTCTTTTAAACCCTCGCCATTTATATTCTAAGTTTGTTTTTTTAAACTCTACAAATTGTATGGCTAACAACTTCAAGTATCTAGCTTTCATTCAATATCCACCAATATTTTTTACCTTGACCTCACCCACCCTTACACATAAATATATGATAAAACATATTTTTGCCCCTACTATACCTACATGAAGTGTTGGATTTGTCCCAACTTTTTTTAAATAATAGGAATTTGTAGTATATATTATTTGATACCATGCACTATAGCGGCCCTCTCCTTTGGGGCGGTCCGCTATACTGTATTTACGCCTGCATCTCAAACTTCTCCCATTTGATATTTCGAGTAAAGCTGTAAAGGTCTTATATATTTGTTATATAGAATTTCAAAGAATATATTATCTAATTATTTAACAAAAAGTGACTATAATAATATTTTCTCCCTCAAAAGGGTTTTCGCTTCTGTCGGCAGTCCCCCCGAGAGTCGAGACTGCCTTTTTTTATTGAACATTAATGCTGTGGCCACAAGTAATAATCGCATAAGTCGACTAAAGCGAAATGCACTTTTGATCCGATTTAATCGATTAATACTTGTCTCTACAGACTTTGACAATAAATATTAATCGCTTAAGACGATTAAAGTGAAAATTGCGATAATAGCAACACATTGCAATCAGTACTTTGTTTTCTATTCTCACGAAAAGTTCATTTCGCTTCAGAAGACTTAAGAGATTATATTATTACTTATGCTAGGCAATTCGATGCTAGGCACTTTCATTACAGGGCAATTCGGTGCAAGTAAATTCGGTGCTAGGCAATTCGGTGCTAAGCACTACACTACTAAATTCGGTACTAAGCACTTTCGATGCTAGGCACTTATGGTGCTAGGCACATTCGATGCTAGGCACTATCGGTGCTAGGAACTTTCGGTGCTAGGCACTTTCGGTGCTAGGCACTTTCGTTCCAGGGCGATTCGGTGTAAAGAAATTCGGTGTTAAGCACTACACTACTAAATTCGGTGCTAGACACTTTCGTTGCCGTTCGAATATGTTCCGTGTTTTTTTTTTCGAATTTGTGCATGTGATTGTTTAAAAGAGAGTGCTGTACACTACAAATTCTGATAGTCATTTCTCTCTTTCTCTCTCTCCCTCTCTATCTCTCTCTCTTTCTTTCTCTCTTTCTCTCTCTCTCTCTTTCTCTCTCTCTCTCTATCCAACAATAAACATATCTTTAACAACTGTTTGTTAAAAAAAATTTTTATTTAGTAAACTTTTCATAAAAAATATTTCTTTGAAATTGCTGCTCTATCCATAATTATTTTCTCATTGATCTTTGTAATATAAAGCAACAGAAGAAAAAAGGCAAATAAAAAATGTGCAAATAGCACAAAGTAAAAATAATTTTTTTATGTTTTCACCCAAAAAAAAAGAGTATAAAATAAAAATAAACGTCAAACATTTATTGATTAAAATGATGTACCCGTCAGCAAGCTCTATGTTATAATAAATGCCTTCCATAGTGTTATACATATACTATATAAGGGAATGGCACAATAAAATTGCGGAAAATGCGGAAAATTTTAATTACACTTAAAAAATATAACATAATATATATGAAAATTAACCTGTTGTAGGTAGGACATAGATACATGTAACATAACTATATTATGTATAGCTCTGTCAAATTGTCATCTGTAATAATATCATGTATAAAAAATATTTATTGACAAATTGACTGGGTGTTTTATTCATTTAGGTGAACGCAATTTATCACTAAATAAAACATTTTATTTTATGCGATTTTGTATAACGTATAATGAGTCAATTGTGAAATTTAATGTGTTTTTCTCCCTGCACAGTTAATGATGTCGAGAGAATATATTAGTCAATTTAATAAAAATGTTTGTAAACAACCTTTATTTATTTTTAGGGCCAATACCATGTTTTTTCTAGTTGCAGTAAAACAAAGAGAAATATGTACTCAAAAGTATGACATAAATTCGGGAGTTCCTCAAGGAAGTGTATTTGGCTCATTGCTGTATCTAATCTATTGTATACAGCTGATCTTACAAAAAGTGTGGGAACAACCCTTAACAACCAGATCTTCAGCGGCGGCTCAACCTATAGGTCCGATGGAGCCTTGCCCCACTTGTTTAAACTTAGAAATAATATGTTTTATTAGTTAATAATTATTTTATTTTATGTTTGCTTTAAATGATTTAAAATACTCAAAATCATTAGCTATTATATAAACTTAAGTAACGGCTACATCAATACTAAATAAGTTTATATATTCGAAAAATAAAACAATCAAATGATATTTAAAGTTTGCTTTAAAAAAAGCCTACTTAATAGACTGTGTTTAAAATATTGCCTGACCTCACTTTATAGCACTTTTCTAGTGCAAATTATATCCAGCCAAACAAAAAACAAGAACAAATTGTATGGAGAAACGGATATTATTTTGACGTTTAACATGCCCTACTAGTATAAATTCAATCGAATTTTATCAAATAATAAAATAAAAGTGTACCAGATTATACCTAGTTACATATATTTAGTACAAAAACGGGCCAGCTTTATTATGATCGTATTTTATATCAGTTGTTTTCTATATAAGATTTGTGCTCTAGTTTAGTGTTTTTATTATTTGCTGAAAATAAGGTTCAGATGCGATCGGTCCTATGAATGTATTTTTGAGAGAAAAATATCTTTGTAATGCTTTACACTGAGCACTTAAATTTGTATTCCTATGTTATAAGCTGGCCCGTTTTTGTACTAAATATATCGAGGGTTGAAGTTCAATACCTCGTATGTGCATTTTTTAAAATTTTAGTACTTTTTTTTACTTATTTAATGAACTGAAATATTTTTTATTTACAATTTTTTGTTGTTAAACTTAGCAAATACCTATTTACTTAGTTTAACAAAAAGAAAATTGTAAAAGAAAAATATTTCTGTTCATTAAAAAAGTAGTTTTTTGGTCCGCTTTTAAAATTTTAAAAAATTCACATACGAGGTATTGAACTTCAACCCTCGATATGTAACTTGGTATAATAATCTAATACAGCTTTATTTTATTATTTGATAATTTTGGATTGAGTCTATACTAATTAAGTAGACTTGTTTTATAACAAAGTTTAAATATCATTTGATTGTTTTATTAATATAAAATAAATATAAACTTATTAAGTATTGATGTAGGCGTTACTTAAGTTTATATAACAACTTTTGAGTATTTTTAGTATTTTATTTTAAATCATTTAAAGCAAAAATTAAATAAATTAATTTATAGCTAATAAAATATATTATTTCTTAGTTTAATTAAACAAGGCAAGGCCCCATCGGACCAATAGGTAGAGCCGCCGCTGCTATATAGTAATACCCATTTTACACTACAAGTTTTTTTTACATATTTCTCCGTAGTCAGTATGTTCGTAAAATAGAGCAAAAGCCTTCTGCTTAAATCAGTCAGTCCCACAGCCAGTCACTATCTCAGTCAATTCCAGTGCGAACAATTCTTTGTTTTTTTTTTTCAAATTGTTCAAAATAAAACTGATTTGAGTTGAGAATCGCTGCCAAAATTCTAAATAATGTGGACTGAATAAATTAAAATTTTGTAAATAACTTAATATTTTTCACAAAACAAAAAAAGGATGGCAAAACATTCTATATATTATACATAATATAATAATCTTGTGCAATATTAAAGAATATGATCTTGCCATACAGCATCAACATCATCATCATCATAAACATCATCATCATCATCATAACTGTATTTAAGTTAAGTTATTTTATATTTATAAATGTGCAAGATAAAAAGGATAAAAGAAAATTGTTGGAAGGGAAAGATTTTGAGCTTTTCATTAAAATTATCGGATTTTTTGTTTTGTTTTAGCAAATATAGCGTGAGTTGTTATATATTATATACAACGGGAAATTGCGGGTTTTAAATTTATAAATGTTTAAGTACCAATTATTTTATTATGTATATAAGAGAACGTTACGTAACTATATATAATAATATATAGAAGCTTTAAATTTAAGACATTCCCACAATACGCGAGTATATGTAGTACATTGTTTTTTATAAATTGTTAAAAATTCGGAATCCTTTTATTTCCAAGCAACAATTTGTAATAAATTTGCTATTTCATATTATATATCCTCTATATCCCAGTTTAGCCCAAAAATATTTCACATATTTATATACATATAAGATTTTGAAACAAGATTGGTAATATCTACTTTATTATTCTTCAAAGGATTTATTATTTGTATATTATATATAAGGACTTTGTATATAATAATATAATATACCAACAAGTGAATGAAAAAAAAAATTAAAATCACGTCTCAAGGATAGAATGTGTAATATATATAAGAAATTTATTTTTTCCAAAAAATAAATAAAATGAAGTTTTTGGTGTAATGTATAAGTGGAAAATCAAATTTTACACCGGAAACAAAGTGTACCTATATATTATACACGACGACGTATCCATATATATTTAAACAAATTGAATAAATTAACCATTAGGTACATTTTTACACACAGTTTAAAGCTTATGTATATGTTCAATTTTTTGTGTTATACAATTTATTTTATTATAAGTATATAGACATCTGTGCAATTATGCACAGAAAGAAAAATTACTCAATATTGTTGAACGATACAATTTAACAAAAAAAATATTTCTATACTTTCAAACAATTTGCTAACATTAATTTCATATTGAATAAACTGTGCTATAGACCGTGTATTTATTTTGAAAAACTTAAAAAAAAAATATTTTGCGTTAATAATTGAGATTCATTAATCCGGAATTTAATATAGATAATACCAGCCGGAAAAAAAACAAAACATTTTTCCGGAATTAAATTCTCTAAGTTGAACAGAAAGAAAGATTTAAAATTGCCGAATTTTTTATCAAAAAATTTCTAAAATAATTTAATTGTAAAAACAGAATTATATGTATTAGTTAACCCTTTGCTTCTGTGTCTAGAAGAAAAGAAAAAGATGAGAATAGTTAACTCTTTGATGCAACAGCATGAATAATACAAAAACAACAAAATTATATAAAAATTACTTGAAATTCTGTTTCGGTATTGTGAAGAAAATATTCAAAAATTTTCAAAATATTTTTACTTAAACTTCAGTTGGCTAGACGTTGTGCATTTGATAATGATGTAGTAGGTTAAGCATACAAACCCCCAAAAGGTGTAAAGTGAAGCGTGCTTATGGTATTATAACAATAATAATAGGTAGCTTAAATACATAAACACAATTACATTATATCTCCGCTAAATAATAAAGTTATAAACATAAACGCCCGTCAGGACACCTTTTAAACAACTGTATACGTTAAGCATAATATTTATTTTGTTATGTAATATTTTAAAGGATTTACATTTTTAGAATGGTTTAACGTTTTTTTATATATATATATAAAATTTAACATAATGTAAATAAATCGAGAAAGACAAAATTTCAAGCTGAACGCGAGTTGTGCTATAATAACACGAAAAAAGAACTTTTTTTTAAAGTAACAATTTAAAATTGCGTAGCGAAAGCAGAAAAAGTTTTTCATGTAAATTTAAAAAAAGGTGTGTTTTTTTCAAGGAAGAAAAAAGTTTAACAAACAAACAATTGGGTCAAAAAAGTTAAACTTATATACATTTATAGCGAAATTTGTAAAGCTTTAAGGGTCGCACACTTAGGCGACAACAAGCGATAGCAAGCGGCGCGATTGAAAGAGTCAGATTTTTTAACATACAAAACAACAACAAAATTATAAAACAAATATTTGTTGTTGTTGTTTTGTATGTTAAAAAAAACTGACTTTTTCAATCGCGCCGCTTGCTGTCGCCTGTAGTATCCTTTAAGCGCTAAGATGAATGCACCAACAGCCGCCATATTTCCAATATTTACAGAAATATAATAATCAAATTTGTGTTCTTCAGGAAACCTTCGGAAATCATGAGACCGGAATGTAGAAGTCAAATCATTTGGGAATTTAGAAATCATTTCAGAAATCCGAAAGTAGAAAGTCATAGGAATAATTTCATAAAAGTCCTTTCAGAAATTACGAAAATCGTTTGATAAATCAAAAATAATTTCGGAAATTATTTCAGAAATTGCTGTAATCGTTTCGGATATCACAGATGTAATTTCAGAAATCACGGATATAATTTCGGAATTTACAAATCATTTCAGAAATCAGAAAGTGAAAGAGGGGGGAAAATCATCTATACAGAAACAGTATAGGAATTATTTCTGAAATCATGTTATAAATCAAAAATCATTTTGAAAGTCTTAGAAATTCTTGTATAAATCGATAATCATTTCGGAAATCACGTGAATAATTTCAAAATTCTCAGAAATCATTTCGGAAATGTCGGAAATCATTTCGAAAATTACGGATACTTGTTCGAAAATTAGGAAAATCATGGCAATCATTTTATAAATATGTGCAATTACGAAAATAATTTCCGAAATTCCAGAAATCATTTCGGATATGAGAAATAATTTCGAAAATTTTGAAATCATGAGACAAGAGTATGTGATAGAAGTTATGGGAATTATTTCGAAAATGTTTTGGGATATCACGGAAATAATTTCCAAAATCCCATAAATAATTTTGGAAATGTTAAATTATTTCGAAAATGACAGTAATCATTTCGAAAATGAGAAATTATTTCGAAAATTATGAAAATCACTTTGGATTAAGTAATCCTTTCGGAAATACAAATTGATTAAATTATAACATGTATTGGAAGCATAATATATTGTCAATAAAGAATATTTTAAACCAATAAGAAAAACTTACCACTGTTATTGGATATACTGGATTGATAATTGTGAATAGTAAAATGTGATTTGGTCGGTTGCCTTCATGTCGTTTGCGACGTAATTCGTCGGTTGTATTACTTTGTAAGATGACTTGCTGCAAAGAAAAATTAAACATTAGGCAAATGAAATTATAATAATTAAATTTTATTCTTTCAAGTTATTCATATAATTTTAATTTTCATTACATTATGGAAACTATAACGAAAATGACATCATAATATTATCTATATATACGTAAAGCGGCTTAACTTTACCTCATTGAATATTTTACAACATTTTAGATAGTAAAAGACATGGTAATATAAATAAACAAACATTAAAATATAAACTTTGCGTAAAATAAAATATTACAACTTGAGTATTATAATAATAATAATAATAATTAGAATGTGTTTGGAGTAGATAAGACAATTTGTAAAATGTTTAACCAAAATGTAAAACAACTTGTAAACATAAAATTGTTTAAAAAAAATTTAGTGGATCTTATCAAGGCTGAGCAGTTTTTTTTTTGGTTATCAGTATAAATGCATATATAGGTATAACATGCCAAAATAGGTAAATAGGAAAAAAATCATTTGATGAAAACTTGATAGTAAACCTATCTATATAATGACTTCATTAAAAAAAAAATTTAAACAAATTGAATCTTTGAAAATTCACTCTAAAATCATAAGATCATCATCCATTACTCTATATCGTGTGAGCATATATAAAGAACATCAACAAAACGCTTCTAACGCACTCGATTTCTTGCCGCAGATCCTTTAGTTCGTTGAAGATCTTTCCTTCGGCTTCAAAGATCATAAGACATACTAAAGTTATATAGTTTAAAAAAACTTAATTCACTATTGCAGTATTTTAGAACTTTTCAGTATTGGAAGTTTTAATAATAAGGAGGCTTGAATTTGGTTCCTCAAACTAGCGTTTAATTTTACCTATAGAAAATCGCACAATTTTAATTATGATTTTTAATCAATTATTTTCTATTTCAATATTACAGAACCAAAGAATTTAAAACTAGAAAAGAAGTCTCAGCATGTCCTTTAAGAATTAGTACTGCAATTTTTTTCTTTATCTCTTGTTGTCTCTGCGACACAACTTCTATATAATATAGGCAAACAAAACTTTATATTATATACTCAAAAGCTTTACCTACTTAAATATTCATATATAGCAAAAAAACGTGTTAAACCCAATTATTTATACATTATTGTTGAAGACTAGCGTCTAATCTACATAAATTGATCTTTATTATGTTTTTGTTAATAAATTATCGCATGTAAGTAACATTTTTTTTTTATTGTGACTAAAAAAATAAACAAAAAATATTTTTTTGCTGCTTATAAATATAAGTATTACTTTTGTCAAAGTCAAAGCTATTATAACATTATAGTGATAAAAAAACGTGCAAGCTTTAATATTTAATATATCGATAAAGTTTATTTCGGGCTATCTGTATACATGCAAGCATTTTTAATATTCTAAACAATTGCAAAACGAAAATAATGTAAATTCTATAAAAAAAAACCAATAGCCGCAAATGAACTTTTCACAGCCCGAAAAGTTTGTATATTCTGCGTGAAAAAATTTATTAGAAAATGTTTATCCATATGTCTAATTTTATAGTTACTAATAAATATCTGTGTGATAAATCACACTTTTACCACAGAATATAATAACACCAGATTGGACAGTAAACCATCGACCTAGTTTTCTACGACATAACATAATGCACTTATTGCGCTTCCATGTAAAGCCCCTGGAAGGATATTCAGACGCTTCTCAGGAATACTGTAAAGCTACGGCTTCTATACAAATGTATACGTTGACGTATACGTCACTCGTTACGTATGCAAATTTGTAGCCTATCTATTTACATGGTGATGGCTTCCATGCGGCAATGTATACGTGTCCACGTGTATGTATGTTCCTATTTTTGAACCGATAGGTTTAACGTATTTTTTTGTGTGTCTTGAACACAAAATTTTACGGATACGTGATACGTATGAACAGAATATAAACACATTATAAAAAAATCACACCATAATTATTATTTTTTACCTTTTTAATGGAATGAGGATTATTAAATCTGATTACCACTTGAAAACGATTACGTGACGATTACTTATATACGCATACGGAGAAACTAAACGTATACGTCCAACGTATACGTGTGTATGGAAGCCGTAGCTTTACAATTTTTTTTAATACATTAAAATTAATTGTTTATAAATTTTATTGCATTTTAAGACAGTGTAAATAGTGCACATTGTGTAAATTTGTTCAGACTTAATAAGATTCCATTAGAAATAAGTGTATTTGATTCAATAATTAAGTTAAAATTATTAAACTTTAATTGTACAAAATTTTTTGAAGGACGACTTTTTTTTTGGAAGGACGACTTTTTTCCCCTCAATAGCGACTTCCAAGTCTTTGTTTTGTTTTATTCGAGTGTACATATTTTGTATCTTATATTCTCCATCTCTTTCTGTTTTTTCTTGATGTCTTGAAAAAGTCAACGTCTAACTCCTATTTTAATACTTTGATTTTTTGTATGTAATTAAAATGCATATTGTATTTATACATATAGTTATTTCATAACTGCAGGGTAATAATTATTAAAATATAATTTATGTCATTAATACTTTATATATTGTGAATCTAATTTTAAAAATATGGGTTAAGCAGCGATGTTTAAGTTAGTTTCTGTTATCTATTAACTTCATCAGCGATCGGAATAACTATGTATAGCAACTCTGTACCACACTTCTGAGATTTTTCGATTCTTCTATATGTTCAGATTGTTTGTCAAAGCTTTGCAAACGAATCAAAAGCAGAATTTTAATTTTGTAAAGAATATGCGACTAAAAATTTATCCGTAGATTTGACGAAAAAAACATCTTTTATTAAAAATCACAACTTGTTATCTAAAAAGTAATTAAATCATACATTTTCTTTGATAAAATCGGATAAAAAACTACTTTTTTACTATAGACGAACAATTGAAATTTTTTAACAAGAAGAAGTGGAAACATTTTTTCGTTGCTCTTTTATATTTATTTGTTCAAAGGTGAACGCTTGTTCAGTAATTTGAATTATATTCATTCATTTTTTTTTTAAATTATATGAGAAAAACCTTTTTTTCTGATAAAAAGACAATTAATTTTCTATAATAAAGAACAGGATATTTTTTGATATGATAAAGGATTGATTGTTTTATAATAGGCGCAGAAATATAGAATCGTCACAATAAACAAAAATTGAGGTTTTCCATTTTCTTTTCAAATTGAAAAATAAATATACGCAATGGATTATGAATGTTTCTAAATACACAAAAAAAAACAAATTAAAAAAGGTATTAAATTCATTAAAAAACAAAGCATTTCTTATATGCTTATGTTTTTGATTGGATAAAGGGATAAGTACCATTTCAATGGAGTGTGCATTTTTTTTAACTTTACGGTATATAAAAGCAATTA
This sequence comes from Diadocidia ferruginosa, assembly GCA_027564275.1. NCBI lineage: Eukaryota > Metazoa > Arthropoda > Insecta > Diptera > Diadocidiidae > Diadocidia > Diadocidia ferruginosa. The sequence goes on from JANSTW010050024.1 coordinate 11,534, forward strand.
AAGCGTATGAAATTTAAATTATAATCTCGGAGCCTGAATACTTTTGTGAAAAAAAAATGAAGAAATTATCTATAATAATTGAAAATTACTTTATTTTTCAAGTATCTTAAAAAAAAATCTCACAAAATCGTCGTCCTTAACTCCAAAGCGAGAAATCATTTTTTCCTCTTTTCTTTATGATAAAATAAATAATTGACGACCATATCCATGGTTGAGTATTTTCAGCGATTCGCACAGGTAACATTTGTTTACCTTATCTGCTATGGTTTTAGACATAACACCCAAAGGTATAACGCCCAAAAGCTTTTATAATCTTAAACCGCTAAACAACGATAAAATGTCCCTTCTAAACATTTTAAACAAAGCGATGGTTTTATATTTTGGCTGCTATGTTGTTTTTAGAATTAGAAATAAAAGCTTAGCTTAGTTGATCGTTATTACCTTGTGTGTTATGTCATATCAGCAGATTAAATTCTTTTAGTGTTTTCGTGAAAAGTCCATATAGTTAATAAAAGTCTCCAGTAATTCACGACTTCTTAAACACAGAGCAAGGACGCAATAACAACTGCTACAATATTTATACTATAATTTGCCATGTCAAATGGGCCACATTAATAATAATAAAATAAATCTGTGAATAAAATACATATTACAAATATATTTGAAATAATAAAATAATTAAATTTTCACATAATATTAGAAATGTGTAAATGATTTATGAAGATATAAATTACATTTAAGTTATACATATAAGAGGCTTTTTATTTCAATTTACAATTTACATGTAATATGTCATATTGTTTTAATAATATTATAATATATTTAGGTAACGTATGTTTAATTTATCAATTTAATTGTAGATACTGGCAAAGACTTAATATATTTGGAATGTACAGGTTATATTCTCCAAATTAATTAGGTACATTTTTAATTTCGAAAAATTCACCTCTTTGGAAAATTGAATTTATAGTATTTACTATTCGGGATGATTAATTTCTAATGCGGTTACCGCATCAGTTGAAAATTTCACCCGTCACCGCAGGCAAATTCTGTTTTTTTTTGTATTTTTTGCTTTTACTATTCATAAAAACCTATATATACACAAAACATCTATATTATAGAAATGATAAATCATCATCATCTGTTCCTTTACTCCTAGACGTGGGAGCATAGGGCATCCACAAATGTCCGCCATCGCACTCTGTTTCTTGCCAAAACTTTGAGGTCACGCC
>JANSTW010050035.1:0-12764 GCA_027564275.1 Diadocidia ferruginosa
CTCGAACCACCGACCTCCCGCTTACAATATTCATTTGGTTGACCATGCCTCAACCAACTGAGCTATTGCATCGGTTTCTTAATATATTAATTTCATATAAATCAGTTAATTAATGGCTAAGATACGGGGTAAAACGTTTTAAGAGACGCCATCTTGAGTCCGCCATTTTGTATTTTGTATTTTTTCAAAAAACCTCAAAAATTATAAAATGTTTTAGCTGTCTAGTTTCATTCATATGTTGATATTTGAATGGGTTAAAAATGATTTTCGTTTTAGTGACCATCTTGAATAACTCCGGCATTTTGAATTTATCAGAATGACAACATTGTGCGAAAGTTATATTTCATCAGATAGATAAAATATAACACAAGAGTTAAATTAAAATTAAAGAATTAATACCAAAAAACTAACTTCCTTACTTGCTCGGTTTTGGAAACAATTAAATAGGAGCATCTGCAGGTCATTCAATAAAATAATTTTTAAAACCATTAAAAACTCACACAAATGTCTTATCACATAACACCCAAAGACGAACATTTTTTTTAAATTCACTAAAATTATCGTTTTCATTGAAAACTTCTCAAAATATTTGTTCACGCTCAGATCACTTTAACATTAATTCAAAACTAATTTGAGAAGATGCAAATTTCTCACAAAATAACGCTTCATGATCATTCACTCATTTCGAAAGTATATTTTTAAAAGATGCACACCATTTTTTCCCACTTAAAATAAGCCCACGCACTAGCCGCTTCGACAACGGAAACATGTTTAAATTAAAAAAAAAACAAATTGTTTCGGTTAAACTTCCTGCTGCCTTCTGCTTGCCTGTTAATTTTACTAAAAATGGATATCAAAAAATCTAAAAACATTTGTATGGATTCTCCAAAAATAAATTTGAGATCTTCGCCGCATCAAGCTTAAATTAAAGCTAAACAAGCTCCTCGCTAAATTTTGTTGCTTTAAAAACTCATAAAACATTTGTATGGCTTACTTGAAAAAAATGCAAGGAGCTTCACCGCATTAAACTCTTAAATTAAAGCTAAAAAAACTATCCTACATAAAGCTGGTATGGGCGAAGCTCCTCGCAAAAAAATTTTATCAGGAAGACATACAAATGTTTTTCGTTTTTTGCCAGCCACTTTTTTACTAAAAGTAACAGGCAAGCAGAAAGTAGCAGGCGTTAAAACCAAAATTAGTTTTTTTGAAATTTAAAAATGTTCCTGTTCTCGTAGCAGCTCGTGTGTAGGCTTATTTTAAGCAGAAAAATTATGCGCATCTTCTAAAAATATTTTCGAAATTATCGGATTATGATTAAAGATCTTTTTGAGAAGTTTTCAATAAAAAAGATAGTTGTTGTAGGGAATTTAAAAATGTCCAAATAATCGTAAAGACTCGTGCGTGTAGGCTTATTTTAAGCGAAAAAATAGTGCGCATATTCTAAAGATTCTTATCAAATGATCGAGTGATAGGAAACGATAATTTTGAGAAGTTTTCGATTAAAAGAGTTGTAGGGAATTTAAAAATGTTGCCGTTGTCGTACCGACTTGTGGGTTTACTTATAATACTAGGAAAAACAAGGCGGCTTTTATAAAAATACTTGAGCATTTATTGAGTGATTGTGAAATATAATTTTAAGAAGTTTTTAATACAAACGATAGTAATTGTATGGAAAAGTAATAACCTATTTCGTGTAGTATTTTTAATACAATTTGGTTTGCCCATTCCTTGATATCTAGCTGTAAATTTGATCTAAAGATCAGATAAAGAACTGTTTATTAGTTTATTTTAAATATAATAAATCACTTCTGCGGTAGTCAGCATAGATCAGTAGTAGTAGATAGCGTCACAGATTAGTGTTCAAGAAGGTACAGTGGTTCGGAAGTCACTTAAAGCCGTTGGTCCGCCTATATGATACCTATTAAAATAGATAGGGTTTCTCATATAGTGTAAAACCCGCCTCACTGATCACCATTTAAATATGGGAGGGGGTCAAAGTTAGACCATAGATTATGAATAATGATTTGTATTGAGGGGAAAACGGAAGAAACGGGAAGTATTTACTATTTGGTATCATATGAAAGGTATTTGAAATACATACTAGTAAAATTCAATTTTAAGAAAATAGAAACGATTTGATTCTGTCGGGCTGGGTAAAACCCTATAAATTTGTATATAAAATATTTCTTTAAGGAAGGGGTAAGGGAAGTATAGGGGGTGTTTCGTATCAGGGGGGTGTTTCGTATCATATAAAATGTATTTAAATTACCTACAACCTACAAGTTAAATATATTATATTGGGAACAATTGGAGAAAATTCTAACTTCTAGGGAAGAAGGGTGAAGGGTCACTTACAATTTGCACTATATTTACTTAGTATTTATAGTATAAGTTATTTAAATCAATTTAACTATAAGATAAAAGAAAGTTTGTGTAAACCGTTATATAGCATATACATAACGCATTTCAATTAACTATGCTCCAAAAATTTATTAAGCCTATTATAATATTATATAATATATAAACCAAAAATATAGGATATGAAATTTAGGAACATAACCTAGATAAAACATATTTAGAGATAAATTTAAATCCAATTACTAAAATAGATTATCGCATATTATAAATAAATTTCAAACGGATATATTTTGTATATAGTATGCGAACCTATGTGCAGCGGCATATAATGGTCTTTGAGGGCCCTATAGGTAAATCCAAAATTGAGGCCCCTTACCAAGTTTGATTTTTTATTTATTTAAAAAAAGATAAAACATGATATATTATCGCCTGTTTTTAATTTAATTTGATAATAATTATACAAGTATCAATAATATTCTTTCGCTAACATATTACCAGGGGGCAAGATTTTATCAAATAAATTACCGAAAAATATATATTTTTAAATAAATATTTGTATTGTTCTTTCGATCGTACATTAGGTACATTATTATAACCGTTCAAGTTAAAATTGCCGCGCAGCGAAATTGTTTGATATAAAATATCGTAAAACACGAAATTATAAAAGTTTGGGATACATTTAGTTTTCAATTTGTGTATATATATTTTAAATAACTAAAAAATGTATTAAAACTTAAAAAAAACATATAATTTGATACTTTGTTTTTTGGGGCTATCTTGACACGGGAGCCGCAGGCATTTTCCTAAACGGCATATAGGAAAATACGCCGCTGCCTATGTGTATATATTTTATATATATTATAATCATATACGTCAAATTCTCATATACTTTTTATCATAAAAATATCAAGTGGAATTGGAATAAACATCTAAATACATAATAATAGGTAAATAGTAAACATTTTATATGTTTTTAATATAAAATATATTATACGTATGTAATCTAATATAAAACATATATTACAGTGGCGAGGAACTAAATTTTAAAGAAGTGACAACACTATATAATCCACAAACATGCTACATTATTTTCATCTCACGTCATTAGACCTCATTTTCAGACTATATAGACAGGAAGTTTATTATAGTTCCATTTTAGCGAATGAACGTTATTTTATTCTTGTTAGTTGTACGTAAATTTACATACATTCACTTAGAAAAAGGCTATTTATTTGAAGTACAAAGCTTCGCTTTCCACAGTAATTATAAAGAATTTAACAATATAAATAAAATTTTACCCGTATATTGTATTTTGTATTTTAATTATAATTTAATATCACCGCAATATAGGCAATTTTTGATAATGTGCTGAATAGCTAGATCTGCAGAACTAAATCGTTATACTTGCTTGTAAACTGTATATAGAGATTTGAGCAGAATAAAACCGAAACAAGAAAAAAAACTGAAAAGTAAAGGTATATTACTTAAATATAAATAACTTTCGTCCAAAAATTAGATTTTTGTATATTTGGTAACATTACATAAAAAAAACTTTGTATTGTTTTAGTCAATAGGGCAGTAGCACAACAAACCACATAACCTCAAATATTATATGAAAATAAATTGTTGGTGTATTCTTTACATTTAAAAAAAATTATTTTCATCTATAAATATGTTTTACACACTTTTTACAATTGGGAATCTATTAAATTATATTTCCTTACATTTATTTAATAATTTTTGCAATTCTGTTCAACACACTTCGTATTGTAAAATGAAATATACACCAAAACTGTTATTTTGTGTGGTTAGAATTCTGCTGCTTAAAAAAATTTGTTAAATTATTTCGTTTTGACGCTTCGCCTATGATTAGCAAAATAAGATTTATATTATGGAAATAATAATAAAACATAAAATAAAAAAAATATTATATACAAAACGTACAATATTGAAAATTCAATTCAAATATTATGATTTTCTAGAACGGAAAATGATGGAATTATTTACTTAGTTGGTCATTGAAGCATTAAATCGAAAACAAATTGCCTCAAGCATATGTATGAGGTGGCGCTCAGCGCTAAATCGGCATAAGCCACAAATTAACAATTTGTTCAAATGTTTTTTCCTATATACCAGTGCGTTGCTTTGTACGGTAAAGATTGTGAGTTGAAGACTCGGTCTGGCCGAGAATTTTTGCCAACTGGGCTATAATCCTTCATTAGCAGATGTATTTTATTTAAAATCTTAAGATAAAAGGCTTTGCTTGGTTCTATTCATTTTGTTTAAATGTATATTTGTTAATGCTGAATGGTATTTTTTAAATTGCGTTCTATATTCCAAATGGCGTATCCAAAATGGCTGAAGAAAATACAAATATTGACTATATTTATATGAAAACTTGTTCAGCGACATTATTTTTATTATTATTATTATTATTTATTTCACAAAAGTTTTACGATAAAACTTATTGTGTTTAAAAGACTGAGTTTGAAACGAACATTTTCTTAAGTTTGTTACACTAAATATTTATGTTTTTTTAGACAGTAAGACAGATTTTTATTATTATAAGAAACAAAATGTGGGCTTAGCTCGATTAAGCAACGTGAACATTATATTTTGTTGGTTTACATAAATTCATTTCGCTCTAAAATATCCATCCATATGGCATATATTATGTAGGTTTGTATGATAATAATATAACATAAAACATCACATATAATATATGGTACAGGACATAACATAATATAATTATAAGAGTATGTTTATGTAGAATATATGTAATAATATTCAAAAAATATCTCAATATTATCGGTCTTTTCGTTGAATATGTTTTACAGGCATATTGTTAATTATGATTGCGATTTGCGACTATACATAAGATTAAAAGTATATAGGCAGTATGTAAAGTCACCGCTCACAGCTCTGTACAAAAGTTGTTGTCAGTTCCAGACTCGGTCTGGCCGGGAATTTTCACATTGGTCTACTAGCATGATACCAACAGTCAACACATACGATTTCTCATCTAGTGCAAAAACCCGCCGCACTAGGGCTTTTCGATATATCGATGTTTTCTGATTTTCGATATATCGGTAATTTTAATTTCGATATTTTGTATAATAAATATCGATATTTTTCTTCGATATTCGATATTTTTATCGTTTTTTTGTTGGTTTTTATGATTAAATAATTTATTTTTATTTCGAAAATTTTTTGATATTCTAGTCAAATTTAGGCGACACTATATATATACAATATACGTTAAATAATAATGATTCGATAGACTCCGCTACGCAAGATTCGACAAATATTCGACAGTTACTGTAGGAGCTTTGGAGGAGCCATCATGTATGCCATTACGTTTTTTATATGAAGATTGTAGAAACTCTAAAATCGATGTAAAAATGAAAAAAATTACATGCAATTTTTATCAGTTTTATAATCTAACAGTGTAAGAAAATAGCAACTGAGTAAGAGTGAGGACAAAAACGTTGCTGGGTTACGATAAATCATTGGCAATGAGAGAAAATTTCAGTAGTGACATCTAAGCTAAGGAAGCTAAATTACACATTGAATTTCGAATATAGAAATTTTTTAATTTAGCTTTCCAAAGATGTCGCCACTGAAATTTGCTATTATTGTGAGACTAGAAGTACTATATACAGAAAGAGTTGCGACAATAAATTATTGTCACAGTATAAATAGAAGTATTAGTTTTCGTGGTGAATATTTTTCATATACGTTTTGCCGTATACAATTTAAATTCACCTTAAATTGTTGTTATTTCTGTACAAAATAGAAATATTCATTTTTTAGGGGCCTATTTTCCACGAAATTGCGTGTTGTAGCGACTCCTTCTTTATAGTACTTCTATATGAGACTATATTATATATAATTTTACTTTTAGTATTTTTGAGATGTGTAAGAAATTAATTAGGTTTAAAACAAAATTGCTTAAATTTCTCCATATTACGCAATTTTTCCCACAAGAGATGCCATTTTTCATCCGGTTAACCAAAAACTCTTTACAATAAGACGGGTTTTCAGTTAATTTAGCTGAACCAGAAGTTTTCGTTTACTCGAAACATTGGGCTGAGTGAACGTTGTCACAGCGTATAATTTTATAATTTGTGGGCGCCCTTGAGTCGGGGCCCTAGGCATCTAGGCATATAAAGTGGCCTATAGGACCTATACACCGCTGGTCGTTAGTAATAACATTTTGTATAGAGTTTGTCCGATCGCTGACGAAGGTAAATAGATAAATTTTTTAAAATTATTTGAAAATAAAAAACAAATTATATTTCAAATTTAGGATGATTGCAAAATGGTCGACAAACACATGGTGGTAAAGGACATAGACTAGTTAAAACGTTTAAGCTTCGCACAAACCATATGGAGTGTGGCGTGGTAGCGAGGTAGTTTTTCAACTTGTAAAAAAAAATGGAAGTAGTTACATGTTAAAAAACTGCCGCGTCGTCACGTCATGCTCTAGTGTGCTTGCAGAGCATTATAAGTGTTTTAAGGCGTGTAAGTTATTAAATTAGTGGAACAAAAGTTTAATTAAACAATAAATAAGCTTAAAAAATAAATAAAAAATATTTTTTAGTGTAGATATGGCACATATTGTACATAATTTTACTTAAATATAGACATAGTGTTGAGGTAAAAATACATTAAAAAATATTGCAACTTTTTAAAAGTAAATTAAACATATTATGGAGTGATAGAGAGGGTGGCAAAATATGCTTTTGAAAAACAACACTGAAACAATTTTATTTGTTTTTTTTTTTATATTTACATAAGGTGAATTTTTTCTCTCGAAAAGGGTGGTTTTGGGTGCATGGTATTTATATAAAAATTTATATTTTAGTAAAACAGACATATGGATATCACAATATATATGTTCACATTTTTAGGTGCTGCATTTATATTATCCTTTACATACCTGCGAATGTTGTGGCATAACTGCAAACGATTTTTAATTGGTTTTAGTTTCGGTCGAAAGTCCTACATTTTTTATTACTCGAGTATATTATTTCTGTTGGTATTTTTTTTTTATAAAAATATTTTGTTAAAATTGAAAACTATGATGCAATATGCAGCAGTATGTTGTATGTTACTCGTACAAAAGAGGATATTTTATGTAGTAGAATAAAAAATCTATTTAGTATTTTTTTTGAAAAATATGGATTTTTTTTAATAGTTAGTTTTCGGTTCATGAATTTTATAGAACACACAGTCTCCTGGATTATCAAGGCTGATGGATTTTTGTTTCCATTTAAGTTTTTTTTAATTTTAAATTTTAAATTTTGCCCCATCAAAACATATATAATCGTACTAAATGTACGTTTGTTCACATGAATTTTGTCTTACTTGCTGAATACCATGCAATGAACACGTTGAATAACATCTTCTTGATGCGAATCTCTGAAAATATTATTGAACGTTGGTTTATTAAAAAAAAAATCAATAAAAAATATTCTTAAAATTAAATTAAAGTTAATAAATTAAATTAATTAAATTGAAAATTATATAAAAAGAACCCAAAAAATTAGTTTGTTGTCTTTAACATTTTTGTTACAAAATTTTTTGTGTACAAAGAATTTTTGTTTTCAAAGTTTATATGCGGAGAGATCAAGCGAAGTGTTGGCAAAAATGAAAAAAACTTTATTTTTTTGGTTGGTAAAACTCGTCAAGTTTTCTTGCTTATATACAGTTTTAAGTTTGTTTCTTGTTATGTGAAAGCTTTTGTATAATTTTACAAGAATAAAACCGCATAAAAGACTTGTAATTCTTTTTTATAAAAAAAACATAAAATACTAAGAAGAATTGTTTTATATATTTTATGAAAGGGATGATGTTAAATATAAGGTTAAAATAACGATAAAAAAACATAATTTTAATTTAAAAAATATATATTTTTGGCGGATTTCGTTTAGAAGTTGCTATACCAACATTGCTCGCTTTCTTTTATTTATTTATTTTTCCTAAAGCAGTTGCTTGCAAAAAAAAAAACAGAAGCTATAAGTGAAAATCGAAAAATCTCAACTAAAAGATTAAGGAGTCTTAAGCTCAATTTACACTTCAATCGGAAACATTTTTTCAGACAGCTAATGTCAAAATCAACCAATCAGAACGCGTTCAGCATATGCGGAAATTTTGAACGAGCGAAAAAACGCGTTTGATTTTGACATAAGCTGTAGGAAACTTTGAAACTTCTTTTGAAACTTTATTGGCTAATATTCATTTTTGATTTGTTTTTCTGTATTACTGTATATTGTGGCTGATATATCGTTGTCACATCCACCATTTATCAGCTATTTTTTTAGCTGTATACTGTGACAAATGCACTGTAAACTTTTCCTACAAGAGATGCCATTTTTCATGAAGTAAGTCAATGAAATTCTTTGAAATTATCAGGTTTTCGGTTAAACATTTTTAAATTTAAATTAAATATAAATATATTAAATTTCTCGATATTACGCTATTTCTGATGCACTGCAAACTCTCTCCACACAAGGGATGTCATTTTTCATAAGGTAAATAAAAAAGAAATTTTTGAAATAATCGGGATTTCGCTTCGATATTTTGTGTACGCAATTAATTCGGTTAATTCGATATTACGCAATTTCTGATATACTGCTAACTCTCTCCCCACAAGGGATGCCATTTTTCATAAGATAAGTAAAAAAAAAATTCATTGATATCATCAGGTTTTCGGTCGGACATTTATGTGTTAGAAATTAATTAGGTTTTAAAAAAAATTGCTTAAACTTCTCCATAATACGCTCTTTCCGATACACTGCCAACTCTCTCCCCACAAGGTATGCCATTTTTCATCCGGTTAACCAAAAACTGTTAACAATAAGGCGGGTTTTTAGTTAATTTAGCTGAACCAGAAGTTTTCGTTTAAAAAAAAATCTCATTTAACAGTCTTTTTTGCTGTATAAGCAAAGAAATTAAAAAAAAAATACTCCCGAAGCTCTTGATATATCTGGCAACCTTAGTCCGAACTGTAAATCTGGCGTTATATGTCCATATGTATGCTGATGAGTCGAAGGACGAAATATACATGTCAATATTTTCTGTTTTTCTATGTTAACAAATTTAAAATTTAGAAACAGGCTACTATTGGAGAGTGTTATCCATCTCCACTGATGACGGATCGTGGGTCCACCCGAAAAAAAGTGGATTATTTTTATGTATGGCGTGAGTTCTCTGATATATTCTGTTCTCTGTGATATTATTATATAGTTTGCAAAGCAAAAGTCAATGGTTTTTTTTTAAATTAAGTTCTATGGAAAATCATTCCGGGCAAGTAATGTGTTCCACGTGGTAACATTATACACTAATAAATAAATTATATAATGAAAATCGGTCTAAATATTTTATTACTTGCATATTACGTAACAGGTTCTATATACACATATTTTAATATATACCGCATGAGCTTCACATTATTTTACACACAATTTAATAAATTGTATTCCTGAGTGGTCCTTTTTAATCCTATTAAATTTATATAAATAAAATTAAATTGCAATAAAAGCAACTGTATATATATACGAATATATATATATAGTAACAACCTACATATTATGTTATATTTGCGAGGGGAGGACCAAAACCATTTAAAATGGAATGTTTTATGGTACCGCATTTAGCATTAAATATAAGCTTTTAACTAAATATGTTCATTGTATATACAATTATACATACTTTTATTTACCTATTGCTATTAGTCTACCTACGAATATAGATGAATGTATTTATTATTTATGGTAAATTACGTATGTGGCATATATAGCATAAGATACATAGTAAAACGAACTACACCCGCCAGGATTCTTATAGAAATCTATTTCAAATATTATGACGTTTATAAAATAAGTCAATATTTGAACTTTTGTCAGCCATTTTGGATCTACCATTTTGAAATTGTAAATCTAAACATTAGTTTTGTAACCAACATCAAAAACTTCCTTGTGCTGCGTTTCACTTAAATAAAGGATTATTTTGCAGGTCAGCCATTTTGCATTCTTAAAAATATTATATACTTAATTAAAGAACAGGCAGAAGTTCATATTTTAAAAATGTGTTTTTAATTTTATTATAAGAGAAAAAAATTCCAAGATATTATGCATCAAGTTGTCTATAATAATTGACTCAGCTATTTTCGTTAAAAGAAATCCAAGATAATGTGCAACTCGATGCCATATTGACTCAGCTATTTTTTATTAAAAAATGCAAAAAATCTTTAAAAATTATTACATTTAATTTTTAAGATCAAACAAAGCTTTTTATCGCAAATTTTGAAATGTATACAGAGGCCGCGTCTTTCTGATTTTCTGGAAAGAGAATCGTCCATAATTATAAATATCCAAGAATTGACAATTCATGCTCTTGACGCATGACAAGATAAGATTTTAAAAATTTAAATTTCACAGAAAAAATTGTTTTTGTGTCTCTGCTAAAAACTTCTAAAAATTATAAATAAAGCGATATGTATATTGTATAACTATACAATAAAACTATATTTAAAAGCTTTTGATAGCTTTTGGGCGCGGTAACACCTTAAGGTGTTGTGTCATATTACATTCATGGTAGTTTTCTTTGCAGAAATGTTTTAATGAAAAAAATAACAGAATTTAAGGAGACAATTTATGGGTGTAGGTCACTCCACTATACATACTCCATAAAATACAAATACATAGTAAATTAAAACATATTAAATTTGTACAACAAATCGCGTGTATAAATATTCATAATAATTATTTGGTTTAAATTATTTACTCTGCGACAAATAAATACATTTGTTAATTTCGATAAAATTCACTGTATACTATTTTTTAATTTGATTTCATTTCTGAAAAATATTTACTGTTCGCGGGTGAAACCAAAATTGATAATATAATTTATAAATAAAGCATTTGTCTTATATTACACGCAGAATTTTATTTGCTATAGAAAAAGTCGAATTTATATACAGTGTGTCCCGCGGACACGCGCAGATATTTAAAGGGGTTATAGGGGACCCCTGTAGATGAACAAAAAATTCGTTCTATGAGTATATATGATTATTCGAACCCCTACCGACTTAGAGCCGATTTTTAATAAATTTTTCGACTTTTGCTGAGGTTGCTATACTTAATCTATCATACCATCGAAGATACTTATCCTAAAATACCAAACTATGTTTTATTTGAAAAGTGATAATATTGCAAATTACATAAAAAACTAAAGAAAAATAAATTAAAAGACACAGTCCCTGGAGTAATTCAAATTTCAGATACGGTCACTTTTTAAAATTGACCGTTAAATTTACTGTTATTTTACTCAACATTTTACTATGACTACCTTCTAGATTAATATTGAAAAAACTTATAGGGTTTAAGAATAAAAAAATTGGGGGATTAGATACATTTTTTTCGAAGTTATTTCCCAATAAACCAAATGAAAACTTGGTAAAAAATTTGTTTTTTTTAATTTAAAATTGTTTTTTGTTCATCTATAGGGGTCCCGTATAATCCTTTAAAATATTTTCGCGTATCTGTGGGACACCCTGTATGTGCAAGAAATTTATAAGATTAACTATCTAATTTATTGTTGATATTATTTTAAAATTTTATACATTCAATAAAATTACCTGTGATTTCGATCTCATTGTTGGTTGATATTTTCTTCTAATTTTCCTAGGACAGCATACACATAATATTCTAACAAACGCTCTGTAATAGAAAGAGAATATTTTTTTTTAAATAATTGTTTATTGAAAAATGTTTACATTGCTTATAATTATTACATTGCTATTATAATTATTTACTTGTATATAATTTATCTGTTTATAAAATTATCTCTTTTAAAATTCTCTGTATTTTCGATAAACAATTTCTGTCAGTCACAAACACAATAAAAATAAAATGTGTATACATGAACTTTGCTTTTAAAATTAGAGCTTTTTTGGGTCGGGTTCGAAATCCCGACTTTCAAAATACCGATTGCAAAATCCCGACTTTCAAAATCCTGACTTTTAAAATCCCGACTTTTAAAATCCCAACCTCTAAAATCCCGCTTTTTAGCATAAAAATAATAATATATATTTGGCGCGCGCCAACTTTTGTTTGAATGAACCCACAAATTTGGACTAAATAAATAAATCGGAAAACCTCCTGTTGGTTGGTTGGTTACAGTCGCAGGTATTCTAACAGCACAACAGCTAGTCAGCAATTTAATGCGTTTCTTGAGTAAGTTTAAGGAAGGATGAACTATCCAAGCTAGATCACTACCAAGTGATGAACCAAGTCTGGCCAGTTAATCGGCACGATCATTATACAGCAATACAGCTATGACCAGGAACCCAAACCAGAGTAACATCATACAGATCGCTAATAATTGAAAGTTCTTCATGG
>JANSTW010050046.1:0-12763 GCA_027564275.1 Diadocidia ferruginosa
AGTCAGAGTTATAGTCGTCAATGAAAACCATGGTATCAGATTGAAAAAAGGGTAAAAATGGTCCCTATGCTCCCTCGCTTTGGAGTAATGGACACGTTGATGATGATAGGTCCAAGTTCGATCGTTTTTAATCGAAAATTGATAAAAGTTGGACCGACTTCTTGTTGAAAGTATTTTTTATGAAAATCGGTAAACTACTTAAGACTAAAGACCTAAAACTTTGAAGATGTACTCACGTAAATGTGAAACTAAATTTCAGTTTTTTTAGTGATCTATTTATAGTATGAAGCTAAAATGAAAAAAAAATCGGTCCGAGAACCTCCAGTATAACTGGGATGCTGCTTTTACTATATTTTAACATTTAAAAACTACCACAAAATAACATTTTCTCTATTAGTTCACATGTTTGAACAACAAGTGTGAACTAATAGATATTTATAAAAAAAAGGTGGGAGACCCCGCAATTAAATTCCAAAATTAACCAAAAGCCGTAAAACTGTTTATATTCTCATATTTTAAAAATCGTAAGGGAACCCCTTTAACCTTTGACTCGGAGACTCTAAATTCAATCCCAGAATAAAGAATCACTAAAAACTCACCTTCACCAAAATTTGACCAAATTAAGAAAAAAACTGGTGAAAAACTTTTTCTCTATGCTCATATTTTTCTGCGATTTAAAAAAACGTATAAAAGAATCCCTTAACCTTAGACCTATGGACTCCAAATTCAATCCCAGAGTAGAGGACCACTAAAATCCGTCTACTGGTAAAAAACTTTCTCTATATACCCATATTTTTTGGTCATTTTTACAAAAAATATCGTATGGGAGCCTCCTTCTCCTCTTTGACCTAAAGGCCCTAAATGAAAACGCAGAGTATAAGACTACTAAAAACTCACCCCCATCAAAATTGGGCCAAATCCGTTTACCAGAGAAAAAAGCTTTCTCTATATGCTCATATTTATCTGCTATTTTTAGCAAAAAAAATCGTATTGGAGCCCCCTCTCCCCTTTTACCTTTTGTGTCTGATATTTCTCGGACAGACAGACAGACAGGCAGACAGACAGGCAGACAGACAGGTAGACAGACAGGTAGACAGACAGACAGACAGACAGACAGACAGACAGACAGACAGACTGACCGACGGACGGACACATTTTTTTAGTTTTTCTGACTCAGGGTATCATAAAACGAAAATTGGATCCCGGCAATTTGACCATTTTGAACTAAATTAAGGCTTGTACTATTTTCATACAAAATCCATATATATATGATTTTTTTAAATGAATATAGTAAAAGCAAAAATTTTTAGTTTTTAATTTTAATATATAAAGGTAAACTATTATTTGATTCAACTGGTTATCTCTGATTAAACTATAATGTGGTTCCAACTAAATTTAATTTTATGGTTGGTTAGCTTAGGCTACTAATTAATTCCTGTAATAAATTAGTATAGACTCCTGTAATTATATCACAAAATGCGATCTTAATATTACAAATATGATCATTTAAATTTAATTTGACATCAAACTTTCAGACATTGGTAACACTCTGCATTATGCGATCTATATTTATTAGAATATCTACTTATTTACCAAAGAGTTTAAATTATTGTAATTTGTCTAAAAATTAGTCACTTTACTAAAATATGCATAATTCATTATACTCATAACTGAATATTCTATTTTGTTATTATTCATTGTTCACGTTAAAATAATAAAGAATGCCTAAAACTAACATTAACTATAATCCAAAAAAAATATCTAAAGGTCTGTGGTGAGCGCCCTGAAATCAGACATCAGACAAACTCTGCTACCCAGGAAAAATAGCAATACAAATAAATTACATTTTCTTATAAAATTTTGGAGACAACACAAAAAAAAATCTAATAAAATTTCAAGAAAAACTCTCTTTTATCAGACTAAATAAACTTTATTCTACGAAATGTGACAATATTTCATGTTTGCATTTTCAAAAAAATTCAATGATTTTATAAATTTCTAAGGAATTTTGAATTGATCAATTTCTGATTTTCGATCGGTTCTTATAAAATCATAAGTAATTAAACATAAAATAATGAAAATTCTGACAATTCTATATGAAAATAACTTAATTAATTTTCAAGAAATATATAAAGATAATAAAAATAAAAATAGATCGAAATCACAATGAATTCAAATATTCAAATATTTTAGAATCGCCACTGCTAAAGGTATTTTCAAATACATAAATCATTCAAGGCACATCATAATTTATTGATTGACATAATTTTATAAAATTTTATATAATGCACGTGATTCATCATCATTGAAATGTCGCAAGTTATATTATATATTGTTCACGTTTAACAATTTTTCAAATCAAAACAACAAACATTTTCTTCAATATAATACTCTGCTATAATATATCTATACATAAACGTCAGAAGAAGAAAAATATTTTATAAAAATTGGTATTTTGCTAAAGTTTATACATACTATTGAGTTAGACTCATATACTATGAGAAAAAAATTATAAATAAAATCAAAACCGCGCTCATAAGTCTACATAAAAAAAACATAATAATATTATGGAATGGAAAGTATATATTGTATTGATGCCACCACATGATCGAGATTGTCGTTGTCGCGACACAAATAATATCGCATAGCCTCTCCATTTATATATATAAAAGCAAAACCTACGACAAGTTATTATTATAATTCCCATTCACTTGTTCTTATAGTGGTCATGCAATTGCATAAAAAAACACATAAATTTATGCTTTATATAGTTAATAATTTTGCTTATTGTAACGTAACGCGTTTTGTTCATGTGTTTTATAGAAATTAAAACGTTTCCATATTATAATTGTGTGCGCTCAATTTGAATTTTGAAATCTAAATTTTCTTTTGTATTAGTCGCAAATTTGTAACCTCAGCCCATTCTCAATAAACAATTTAACGACATTTTGGCATCGTACTCGTACTTAAGAACTAAATTTGTATTCTAATTTTTTTTTTTTAAATATCGACAAATAATATTATCTCTGACTTTACATAAAAAATTAATCTTAGAAAAAGTTTTAAATATTTTTAACATTTGAAAGTGAACAAAAATTCGTTGAATATCAAAAAATGGCTATGAAAAATTTGAATAGAAAACAATTTATTTTAGTAAAATTGTTTAGTTTATTTAAGATTTTAAGTTTTTAAAAGAAACCTCTAAGCTACACCTATTAAAAAAAAATTTTCTTGATATTCAGAAAATACAAGAATTGAAAATCGACTTTCAAGACATTGAGTATAAAGGTCAATTTATTTAATTTTACTTTGTGTGTTAAAAAATTATACAAGAAAAATCGTCTTTTAATTCCGATGGACATCGGATTTTGATCCGCTCAACCCGATTGCCCCCATCAATATCTAAATCTGTTGATTTAAGTTTTTAAATTCCTAACGGTAAACGCAATAATAGGGCATTTATTATTTTATTTTTTTTTTAAATCGCTAAAAGTTTTTAATTATTTTTATTATTAAACAATAACTTTAAACGATGTTTTCTTATGAGAAATATTGAGGTGCTATCATAAAAAGTGTTTTAATTTGTATATAAGAAACAATTATTTTCAATTTATTAAGCAAATTAAAATTTATTTTAATTTTTGTAACCAAA
Source organism: Diadocidia ferruginosa (assembly GCA_027564275.1). Taxonomy (NCBI): domain Eukaryota; kingdom Metazoa; phylum Arthropoda; class Insecta; order Diptera; family Diadocidiidae; genus Diadocidia; species Diadocidia ferruginosa. The sequence goes on from JANSTW010050046.1 coordinate 3,653, forward strand.
TTAATCCCCCTAAATGGTTTTCGTTATTATTGCTAAAATTCTCCTTTTTTGGCAAATAAAAGCAATAATTATTTTAACTGTCGTTGGGCCAATAATTTTATTACTTTTTTGGCAAAGTTTTTTTTTCGTTTGTACCACTTTAACAGTTATATTAACTAAATGCATATATATATATATATATATAAGACAAATATTAAATAACCGGTTCAAGATCAATGTCAAACAAATAAAAGAAAAAATTAATAAAATAAAAAAAAAAATCACTTCATTAAAGCAAAACACCTAAGTTCATTTTAACAAAATTTTTCGAAAACTTTCTTTAAAATTTTCCGACCAAGGCCGTAGCCAGGGATCAATTTAGGTGTTCAAATCCCTTCCCTTTTTTTTCCCCCGTCCCTCCCAAAAAGATTTTCGATATACTTTTTTCAGAATCTTTTGTTAATTTTATATTTTCTTCAAAAAATATATTTAGATTCAAACTTAACTTTGGGTTCGTTCGAAGCGGAATTTTGATTTGTTTAATTTTTTATACTTATAAGTATCAGGTAAAGCAAAAAAAACGTAAAAATGGCAGTCCGTTGGCACGGTATTGTAAAATTTTATGTAAATAACAATTAAAACGAATCAAGATTCCGCTTCGAAAAACCCTAAGTTAATAAAATTACTCTCTTTTGACATCAACTTGAAAATATTTCATAAATAAGGGCGAAAAAATCTGTGCTTAAAACTATTTTAAAGGTCCAGAAAATTGATTGATTTAACGAAAATAATCAAAAATTAAAATTAAAAATAATAATTGACAAATATGGCATTACTTTTTGTTTTTTTTTGCTATTATTTAATAACAAATTTCGCTGCGCGGTAATTTCAGCTCTTTATTTTAATAAATTCTGGTAATATGACTTTAATAATAATAAAAAAAAACTTTAATTCGGTTTCAGATGGGAACAAATCTTACACCCTTGATAAAAAATCTGCGGTCACCTGATAGAATTTTTAATATGGACAGACAGCCCTCCCATCCGCCGAGATAAAATCCTGGCTACGGTCTTGTTTTCAAAATATGTATTATTATTTAGAAATTACAAAATAATTTGCTCAAAGTTACTTAAATGAAAACATCAATAAGAAAATTATGTAAGCTCGAGATATGTTTTGGCAAAATTGGACTTACAGGTTTTCCAAATTACCACACATATGTTTTTTTGCTTATAATAGAGAGGTATAAGTTATGTTATAATATGACTCTTTCCATCGATAACTATTTTTATTAAAATTGTCAATAAAATAGTAAAAGAGTGTAAAAATGTTTTGTGGTTTTTATGGGTGCTGGTGTATACGCATAATCTTCTGTTTACTATCGATTGTAACTTTATTAAGTTTAAAAAAATGTGGTTAAAAAAATTAATTGTGAAAGTTTTTTTTAAGTCATATATTTTATATGTATATAGTACTATCAATGTGTCTATATTATATGTGCAATTTATGCACATATGGTGTGGTCATGTATAACAAATATATTGATAAGTTTAATCTTTTTTGCAAATTTTTGTTTTCTATATTTTGCTCCTGCGGCAAAAAGTAGCAATTTACGTTTGTTTTTTAATAAAATATGTTTAAGAGATTTTAAAAGTTAAGTTTTGTTTATAATATTTAAACACCTTACACCTTCTATATATAATATAATTGAGTGATAAAACAGGTCTTTTAAATAAACAGTTTCACTTATATTTTTTGCCATAATATACGACCGATGGTATAAGAAGCCCGAAAGTATCAACTTATCAACCATCGCGTATTATTTAAATAAATCAACATAATATTAAATTGAAATTTTGTTTCTTTTTTATAATTTTGTTTAGAAATATTTCAATACTAATATTAGTGAATTTCAAATTTAGAAACTATAATGTTAGTTTTCACATGATAGATTTTCAAGCTGTCTTATTAAATGTAAGCCTAACTACAGAGAACAGAATTTATCAGAGTTCTTACACCTGAAGCAGGCTGGGCGAAGAAGAAACGTACGTTTTGCCCTGGTCGACCCATTAATTAGACCGATTATATAATATAAATATTTTTGTGTCGATTTTTGTGTGGCAAGTGTAAGTTTATTTATCACAGGGATTAAATCTATATCCCCTTAAAAAATTATTCTTAAGAATAATCATTATTTTTCTTAACAATAATTACAAATGTAATTCGAAATATTGGTTTTTTTAATATTAAATCAAATTTTAAAATATAATTAAAAAAACAAATAGGGTAGACAAGGGTATCATCGGCCCCTAAGACATTTTTCAAGTTAAGTTACTGATAACTTTTTACAGCAATAAATTTTATTATCCGAGTTTTTTTTTTAATAAAAATTTTATAAAATTTTACATTTTAGAAAAAATAGACATTTTAATAATTGTTTCTAATGAAGTTTTAATAAAATGTAAAAAACTACACAAATTTAGTCCTCAACCACTTTCATTCTATCATTGGCCGCCTTAAAATTTGATCATAGGCCACCAAATAAATTCATACAATGAGTAGAAGGATTTGGGAAAAATTTAGTAGGGATGCGTTTTAAGGGGTTCTATGTCTCTGGAATTACATTTGAGGTCTATAGATGAATAGAGAGGGGGGGGCTTTTATACGATTTTTTTTAATTGGTCACAAAAACATGAGCATATAGAGAAAGTTTTACATCAGTGGACGAATTTGAACGAATACAGATGTGTGTGTGTGTGAGTTATTGGACCAAATATTTTTTTACTGATTATTAAGATAGTTCCTGACCAAGTGTCCTCATACGATTATTTTGAGAAACAAACAAGTCAGAAACTTCTTTTTGATATTATTGCACGAGAAAATATATTTTACTAAATATTAGGTTGGTTCCTGACCAGTGACTAGTGTTTCAATAAGATTATTTCTAGAACTGAACAAGGCAGTTTTATGATATTCATGATCGCTGAAGACATTTTACAGATTAATGAATTAATGGTGATTGTTATGGCGATAACGAAAAAAACATCCCTTAAAATTAACAAAGGAGCAGAATCTATATGAAAGTCCTATAATCTTCTATTTTTTTAATATCCTTTCATCCTAAAGGGAGTTAAACTGAATAATTTTTTATCGGCCAATCATATATTTAATCATCGGCCACTCAAAAATACGTGGCCGATGACTACAATAAAAATTATGTTGTTGTTATTGTATTATCGGCCAGGGACCGATCATTAAAATAATTTAAAAGAAAATCTATGGATCGGCCATAGCAGATTTTTTATTTATCGAAGAAAAAATTAAAATATTTTGTTATTTTTTAATATTTTGAAATATTCTAAGGTAAAAAATATTAACTTTAACTAATATATTTTATTCAATGAGTCTAAAACAATTTATTGAAATGGGTTATGTTCTTATGAAAAAAATAAGAAACTTACTTTTTCCTAAAATTTTTGAACACAACTTCTTGCAAGCCCGATTTGAGCGAAATTGAGCCAACAATTTATTGTTGACATGTTTGAAACAAATATAGAGAATAAAATATGAGAGAATATGAAAATCTTATTGAGTTAAGGTAAATTTTGCTAACTCTTATTAACTATGTTAAGTTAAAATGTTGGGTGGCCGATCATTGGCTTGTGGCCGATGTTACTCCAGTTTACCCTATATGTGGTATATTATATTATTGAATATATAATTCTGTGTCTTTACCATCTAAATTCTAAATTTATAAATATTCTATATTAAATAAATAACTTGATGACTTGTCTTTATTTACATTTCTGAATATAGCGTACACTATATACACATTAAAACATTAAATAAATAGCAACAAAGAACATAATATTTTGATTGATAAGATAATTAATTTTAAATTAGAAAATAATAAAGGTACATTGTAGAGCTGCGAGCTTTATATAAATGGTTTAAATACTGCAAAGCTTAAGGATTAATAAATTATATAGATGTGGTTCCTTTATTTAATTAAATAATATATGTGCGGTTGCTTTTGACACTAATCAATATGCTTTAACCTTTTTTATATAAAGCAATTTAATATATATAATATTGATATGTATAAATAGAGAGGAAAATAGCTTCTTATTTAAATCTATTCATTAATTGTTAAAGAAGAAAATTTATAAATATCTTTAAAACGTGTACTTTTTTCTATACATATACGATTAGTCATCTCTATTAGGAATTATTTTTGTAAAATTATTAAATATAGTTAAAAAAACGCTTTAAAAAAAGATTATTTATGCGCTTTCTTTAAAAAATTTTAAAGTAAAAAAATTATTAAAAAAAACCAACGTAAATAAATTTAAAAAAGTAAAAAAAAGTTTTCTTTGTCAAATGCTTTTGTACATCGCATATATAAATAGGTGTTCACACAGAACACGAATAACAAAAACAATTCCTGTGTTTACAAAATTTATGTAGAAAATTATTTTAGTTATGAAAAATTAAATACGAAAAATACGAACAATACCTATAGATATATTGTACACATTTTTCATTCAGGTAATTACAATTTACAATCGCATAGAATTTTTTGAATCTCTTCATATTATAAAACATTACGCAGGGACGGAAACCGATTTCACATAACCAAAACAAAAACCAGAAAAGATATATAAAACCAAAACCAAAATTATAAAAATTATAAAACCAATACCCTAAATCTTACAATCCGAAAAAAATGTGGGTTTGATTTAAATTTTATTAAAGATCTATAAATATAAAAAGATAAATCTCATCTTTAAATTAAAGTTAAAACTGTTTTTCAGCGAATACGATACAAAATTGCTCTCATAACGTCTTTCGATCATTTTTGTCAAAAAATAATTCAAAAAACCAAAACCAAAACCATAATTTGAAAACTTATAAAACCAAAACCAAAACCATAACCAAAAATTATTTATGGGAAAAACCAAAAACCAAAACAACTCAATTTTTTAATTGGTTTCCGTCCCTGACATTACGTATAGAGATAACGTCAAGCGAAATGTTCATTTTTTATTATATTTTACAATTGTACCAACCCAGGGAAGTTGTTTAATTTATAACGCTGCAGAGTTTTACAAAATATATAAAATTAAATTTTACACCATTTAAACTTTCATCAACACTGTACTGTATACTGTACGGTATACGGTACGATAAACCTTGTAAATATAAAGTAGAAAATTTAAATAAAAAATTAGTTGTTTTTGTTGTGGTCATTCATCATCAAATTAATTCAAAACTCACCACGTGCATCTCTCTATATATTATATAGAAACTTGTGGTGGTGGCTTTGTTGTACACAGAGCTTTCATTTATTAAACCATTATATCACCATTAAAACCACTATAATATATATTATATATGTATTATACATGTTATATTTTGTAATGAAAGCATAATAAAAATGCCCAACCAAATACAGTTATATGATATTATTAACAGTATTCGTCCTATTGTATGAAATATAATATCTTCTGAACACAATGATAGTAACACAAAGAAGCTTTTTACTCTATATAAAGCTACATTACTTCCATCCGGCAAACAAACACGATATAACTACATAATATTAAATTATATTTGGATTTCTTATCTTCAGTTTGGGGTAACCAACTGTACATACATATACAGACATATATAGTTATATCGGTTACACTAATGTGGTTATTCTGTGTACATAATACATCATATTATAAGATATTTTAACATATTATTATGATATACATAAAGCTTTAGTACATATACAAAGATAAATAATGGAGCTTTCTTATACTGTATATATATAGTTTGTCCTATGTCCTTCATAATAATGCATCAAAACCAACCCCAACCCTTAAACAACTATATACTTACGCCACATAATCAACATTACTTATATCTGCACAATATTATATTTATATACATACCTCAACATGCTGCTTATTGTACAATTTTCACACCATTAAATAAATATTTTTCCTTATGAAAACGATATAAAACTAAGATGAAAACTTGTGCAACATTTCATTTCCTTTATAATTTTTGTTATCAATATAATATGTTTACATTTTTTGCGTCCCGGTTAAATGATTCATATTGCAATGAACCATTGACGTAGTTTCCATAATATATATATAGTTAGGTTAAAACAATGAAATGAAATAACACCCAACGCTTCTTTCCTAATTCTAAAACCGACATGGCGCTCAAAGATGTAACGGCCAAACAACATAAGACCCAAAAGTATATTTTTAATTTTTTGAAAATCGATTTAACGCCCAAAGACATAACACCCAAACCCAATGACCCAAAAACATAAGACTCCAAAGTATATTTTCGATTATTTAGAATTTAACTTAACGTCCAGACACATATCACCCAAAATAAAAGCTAAAAAATATTTGTTTTAAACGTTTATAACGCCTAAAGACATAACATCATTATCATTATCTTGTCCTTTACTCCTAGACGTGTAAACATAGTGCATTTACAAATGTCCGCCATCGTACTTTATTTATTCCTTTCAGCTTTGGATTTCTGCAACGATTTTCAATGCCACAAAGCTTTGGGTCGGCTATGCATGCATTTACAATGTGGATTCCACTCAAGCGCCACTCTTGCTATGTCACCACTCGGTTTTCGAAGAGTATGTCTAATCCAATTCCTTTTTCTATACGCCTTATCATTCAATTTTAAATTTTTGCAACACCTGTTTCAATCCACACGATTGGATAGAAAATTTTCAAAATTCGTCTCGGACATTTGTTAAACGAAAACTTGAAGGCGTGTATTTATAGAATCGGTCATTTTTCCAGTTTCGCAAACATATAATAAAATGGAGAGACAATTTTTTTGGTCTCGATATAAAGGGTACAAGTAAAAAGTGTTGTTGTACCCAGACAAAGTAGTTTTGTCTTTCCGAAAATAATTTTAAAACTAGCTTGTCCAGCGTACTTCACAAGTTGGCGTAACTTCGACTTCATATCTGTCCTTGAATGTGACAAGAGACCGATACCATCAGCAAAACAAATATCTTTTAATTGTGATCCGATAACCCTTGGATACCACTGGTTGTGTTACTAACTTTATTTATACCCCAATCTAAGACGAGTAGGAATAATGGCGGTGAAATAACACACTCCTGATTAACACCATATTGGACAGTAAACCATCAACCTAGTTTTCCAATATGTAACACTCCTTACTTAACTTTCATATAAAGCCCTTGAATGATATTCAGAAGCTTCTTAGAAATACCGTTAATCTTCAATATTTTCCACATTCTATTATCTTGATCCAAGCTATCAAACGCTTTTTTAAAATCGAAAAAGAGCAAATATAATTGTGACTGCCACTCCACCAATTGCTCCGCGATCATTCGAATCGTGTTGATGTGATCTACACATGATCTTTCACATCTGAATCCAGCTTGTTCCTGTCGCATGGATTGTTCAAGTTTGATCGAGAGTCTGTCATGAACAATAATTAAGATAATTTGTAAGGTAATTCTCCGTTAATTTTCACAGATGCTAAGAACACCTTTTTCGGCAATTTTAGGATATGGCATTCCGTAAACATAAAAGAAAATTCACCCGGCTCCCACACTTGACTAGCAAAAGCTTTCAACACTTCCACAATGGCTTCCAAATCTGCTGTAAACAACTTACTTAGTCTGTTATTATCGGCACAAGATGCCTTACCATTTTTTACTTGTTATATTGCAGATTTTATTTCTAAGCAACTAGGCACAGGTTCCGAAACCCTCTTCGGAAGACTTTGTTAAAAGGTCTTCAAAATATTCTAACCATCTTTCGATTTGTTGCTCCTCCATCGTTAAAAGATCACCATCAGCAGAGCGAACGCTCTGCTAATATTGCTCTGTTTATCAATTTGTTTGGACATTGTTGCTATTTCAAGCAGTTTACGCTTGATCAGCAATATACTCAAGGTACGTTCTTCTATCCTTTCTGGCGTATTTAGAATTTTTTACTTAATTTTTTAATTTAACTAGCTTTGGTAGTGCTCCAATTCAATTATTTGCAAATTGTCAATATTCATCAGTAATTAGAGTAGTTAGAGTGTTCAAGAGGTTTTGAGTTCGAGACTCGGCATGGTCAAAAAAATTTCACAACTTGACTATCACCTTTCATTCGCAGAAGTTTAAAAAAAGCGATCGCAGTGGTTCGAAAGTCACATAAAGCCGTTGGTCCGCCTATATATGATACACTATTATGTCCATTTTGAAATTCAAAGAAATATATTTTGAGTCTTATGTCTTTGGGCTTTATAGCTTTCGGCGTAAAGCCCATTTTGAAAGTATCGAAAAATACTTTTGAGTCTTATGTCGTTTATGTGTTTATCTTTGGGTACTATATCGGTTTTGTAGAATTAACAAAAAAAAAACTTTGGACCTTGGGCGTTACGTCTTTTGGTGTATGTCACGATTATGACCAGATAAAGTCGCTGCTCTGTACTGTATAGTGTATGCTTAAGAGAATGTGAGTTAAAAACTCGGTTTGGTTGCATTGCAGGTGTTGGTTGTCATATATACAAACCAACCCACCTGATCACCTACAACCGATATTATTTCACGATATTCAGAAAATTCTTTGAAAGTATTGTATTTACGTCTTCACTGCAATAAATTTAAAACATACACTAAAAGTGTATACTTTTAAACATTTTCTACACAATATTTTGATGAAACTGCAGATCTTATCATGCGTCGTAAAATTGTATTTTATTTAAAACTTTTTTCAGCGTGAATATTTTTAAGTTTTCTTTTATGTATATTATTGTAAATTTTAAATTTTTCAACAACTTTTTCCGTTATTGTATATTTTAATGATAACATAAACTAGGTATATTGTGTGCAAACCTGTGGAAAAAAAATTAATATTTTTTTCTATATAAAAATATTTTTTAACAATGAAAAAACACAAAAAAATACGTGAGTCTATCTATGCGCCCTATGCTCATAGGAAAAGTTGGAGCTTATTCGATGACAGAGCGCGTAGCGTTAGCTTTTTAATTTTCTGACACACGGCAAACAAAGAAAAATAATATTTTCCTTAAATATAAGGTTCTCAAAATAATATTCATTATTATTGTTTTTTAGTA
>JANSTW010050057.1:0-12761 GCA_027564275.1 Diadocidia ferruginosa
CACAATTTTAAACAACGAGTATTTCATTCCTGAGCGTAGCAACGCACGCCGGGTACCAGCTAGTATTATATAAAATTAAAGAAAAAATATATTTTCAACTAAATAGTTATGTGCATTAATCTGATAAACAAAATTGTAAGGGAAAATATATCAAAAAGTTTCATAAAAAATGAGAAAAAAATTTAGGATTTTTTTCCTCTGTTACCCTTGTCAATAAATAACTAAGTGTTCAAGTGTATATATATACCTTGTACTAAATAGAGAAATTCTATATAAATAATGCACATGATGATAAATATTTTTTCTTAAATTTATATTAAATGTAGAAATATTATTTATATATTACACATAGCACAGATGTATATCGCATTGCATCAGCTTCATCGCATATTATATATACGACGCACTGGCACATAATAATATTATAATCCTTGATTGTTTTTAAGGAACACCGTATAAATACAGAAATATAAATGCTTTTTTTTGTACCTGTAGTCTGTAAAAATAAAATTAATGAACGTATGAGCTCCGATCAACAAAAATTATATAAATATACAATTTAATATTGAGTATAAAAGTTATATCCAGAAAAAACATTTTTTTTGAAAATTAACTTATACTTTTATCCCTTGCGTTATGCATGTTAAATGTCCTTTTTGATGTTTTTTTTTTGGTAAATTGTTTTCTTTAAAAAAAAATCTATTTTTTTTAAGGACCATTAATATAATATATATAAAATATTATTTTGCAGGTATATGTTAGAAGAAAAAAAAATTATTTTAGAAACATTTTTTAAGTGATAAGTGCCTTATATTGTGGTTTTTATTTTTCTCAAATTTTCTCTATCCTTATACGCATTGCAATAAATAGCCATTAAATCAATAACAATATAATATACCTATTTATACTTATTTTGTCTATTTGGTTAGGACGTTTATTTTCTATATATTTACTTATCATCCTATATTTTTAAAGATAATTTTTGAATTTTGTGAGTACGCACTTAAACGAAAATTTAGTGTTTTTTGCATTTTTTTTTTGTCTAAATACACATTGGATTTTTTGTTAATATTACACTTATAGCAAAATATATTGCAAGAAAGTAGATTTTATGACATATATTTTTAAGATTTCCAAAGATGAAATATTTCAAAATTAAATTAAACTAAAACCAAGTTTTGATATTAAATGTACTAATACAGGAAATCAAACAATAATTTTCCTTATTATTAGTAAAAGACATCACATTTGGCGCCCAACAAGGATCTCGCACAAAAACCTCATGTTAAGAATCTCATGCTCTACCGACTGAGATAATAATAAAATCAGCAACTAAATGTGATAGTAATATATAACGATAGTTGACTACTAATATCGATTGAAATTTCGAAAAGCTGTGATGAAACTTGAAGTCTCAAGCGATAAAATTCACTTTACAAGTATTTCAATAAAAACTGTTTAGATTATTACATATAACTAGTATACTTATCTGGGAAATAAAACCATAATCTTCATATAATTCATAGTAAAGGACATCACATTTGGCGCCCAACGGGGGTCTCGAACCCACAAATCTGATATTAAAAGCCTCATGTTCTACCGACTGAGATTAAAATAAAAGCAGAAACTAATACTGATAGTAATAGCTATAGTCGACTACTAACATCGATTGAAATTTCTAAAAGCTGTGATGGAACTTCAAGCCTCAAGCGATACAATTAATTTTGTTTGTATTTCATAAAAATAAAAAAAAAAATTAAGATTGTTACATACAGCTAGTACACTAATATAGCAAATCAACCCATAATCTTCATATCATTTATAGTAAAAGACATCACATTTGTCAGCCAACAGGGAACTCGAACACATAAACCTGATGTTAAGAATCTCATGCTCTACCGACTGCGCTAATAATAAAATCAACAAATAAAAGCGATAGTAATAGCGACAGTCGGCTTCTAATATCGGTTGAAATTTCTAAATGCTTTGAGGAAACTTTAAGCTTGAAGCGATACAATTAATTTTAAAAGTATTTCATAAAAACTGTTTTTTAAGATTATCAAATATACAGCTAGTGTACTAATATGGGAAATCAAACCATAATCTTCATATAATTCATAGTAAAACACATCACATTTGGCGCCAACGAGTGTCCCGAATACACAAACCTGATATTAAAAGCTTCATGTTCTACCGACTGAGATTAAAATAAAAGCAGAAATTAAAACTGATAGTAATAGCTATAGTCGACTACTAACATCGATTGAAATTTCTAAAAGCTGTGATGGAACTTCAAGCGATACAATTCATTTTGCAAGTATTTCATAAAAATATAAACATTTTTTAAGATTTTTTACATACAGCTAGTGTACTAATATAGCAAATCAACCCATAATCTTCAAATCATTTATAGTAAAGGACATCACATTTAGCGCCCAACGAGGGTCTCAAACACACAAACCTGATATTAAGATTCTCATGCTCTATACCGACAGAGTTAATAATAAAATCAGCAATTAATAGTGATTGTTATAGTGACAGTCGACTACCAATATCGATTGAAATTTCGAAAAGCTGCAAGGAAACTTCAAGCCTCAAGCGATAATATTCATTTTGTAAGGATTTCATAAATACTGTTTTTAAAGACTATTACATACAACTAGTGTACTAATAGGAAATCAGACCATAACCTTCATATCATTTTCTGTAAAGAACATCACATTTGGCGCCCAACGAGGATTTCGCACAAAAAGTGTCAGCCGACTACTAATATTGATTGACATTTCTAAAAGCTGTGATGAAAATTCATGCCTCAAGCTATAATTGTGATCTTTCGATAAACTGATTGCAATATATACAAGACAATTAAATAAAAATTATTTAAGGACTTTATAATCCTTATAAAATTAAATTTATTTAAAAACAATAAAATTTCGTAATATAAAAATATTATTTTAAACTGAAAAATATTTGTACAAAAACAAAATGTTTCTAACTGCGACAAATATTTGTTATAATTATTTTCAATTATATACCTAGATATTAAAAAAAAGTTTATTATTTATACAAAGCAATGTTATCAATTAACATAAAAACTGATTTATTTCGTAAACAAATCTAAAACAAATGTTAGAATGTGTAGGTACCAAACTCAATCATAAAATATTAAATTATAACTCCACTAATTCTATTAAAAATTTCACTGTATACATTTTATTAGAAGAAAAAAAAAATTGTTTTTTTAGTTGTTTATTATATTATTATTATTTGTAATAAACACAGAACAAAAACGAATCTCACAATTATTTTACTTAGACGCGTAAGACGCGATTTAAAACAATACAACCATAAATAATTTTAAACAATTATCTGAAAAAAGTTGATAATTAACTAAACACAAAATTTCAAAGACAAAATGTTTAAGAAAAAAAAATAATATTACTTCATTTTATATTATAATTATCATCGCAATAGTTCATGTTATAATTGACCAAATATAAAAATATTAATTTTAATGAAACATTTTTTAGCGGATGTTAATTTAATTAATTTTTTTTGTGAAAAGTAGTTTTTTTTTGTCTTCTTGAAAGGTGAGATAATAATATATACTTTTTACTTGAAACAATTACGTAATGTTGTCTAAGTGACTTTATAGATTAAAAAGTTTATAATTTAAATGAATAACATTTTTTTTTTTAAATTAAAAATGTTTTTAAACTTATTTCTTATTATACAAATTTTTTTTAAAAAGAAAAATAATTTTAAAATTTATAATTTCAAAAAACCTTACGACTTTACAACAATTTTCTAAGATTTATCAACATTTGTATAGTTCTTGAAATTACTCAAGAAAATAATCCTTATATCAAGAAGAAGAATTATAATTTTTTCAAAAAGATAAACCGCGTGTTAGCTGAGTTCAAATCAGATACACTGCCAGTTTAAAAAGAGGAGTGCCACAGGGTTCGATCTAAGATCCACTAATATTTTCTTTATTTCTAAATAACAGTCCAAATTGAATAATTTTTTTTTATCATTTTTTCAAATATGATCTCTAAATTTACCAAACTTTTCCTAAAAGTAATACTGATGAAATTATTTTATAATCCATTGGTGATGACCTTAAATTGAAGGAGAAAAAGACCCGAAGTATTGTATTTTATAAAATCCAATTTTATTATTTAACTCTCATTAGTTATCCACCTACGCACAACACTCATATAATTTCATCTTAAAAATTTAAAAACATCTAAATTTGTTTGATCCCTGCAGCATAAAATGCCATTTTAAAATTATATTCTATTATACATAATGAACTCCTGCAATATAAAGCTTAATTATCCTAACTTTACTTAAAAAAAATTGCATCCCAGACATGGCTACATTTTTTGTTTGTTTATAAAATTTAATTATTTTTTATAAATATACAAAAATAATAAATATTTCTTTGACTGAGCTGTAACCTACCTTTTATATAGTCGTATTATTATTCTTTATAGTGTATATAAATATAGTTGATATACAATTATAAAAACCTCGAAAAAGACCATTAATTTATAAATTAGATATTAAACTATCCCACCGCAGAGCAGTTCTAGATAATATATTGTCTATATATCGATACACCTAACTTCAACAGCCACTATACCACAATTTTTGCAAAAATCGTTTTTTCTGGAATGACATACTCCTAACCGAAACATTCAAAAAATGATTTTTGAAAAAAAAATGTGGGATAGCGGTTTTTGAAGTTATAGACTTATAGAGTATCGCGATATGTGCTTTATAAATGCAAGAAGGTAATTTCTCATATACAAAATACAAACGAAAATTCACTAGAAATATACAATAAAAATTCTCTGATGCACACCGCTTAAGTATATAACATTATAACCCAATAATAAATTTGACCATTTTTTGCAATCATTTTTGGGTTTGAAACTTACAACAACAAAATAATGCAAAAAAAAACTATATTATTTTTCAATGCTTTTTCAATATTAACTTTGCAACCATAATAATAATATATAACATGTGATATTCGATGGTATTGTGTACCAGCAAATAATATTTCTATTAATATTTTTTGAAATGAGCAATGTTATATACCAATATATAGGTGTTACTTGATCGTTATTTTTCTGAAGATGTCCGTAATACAGGACGAAACAACAGTTTGTTTTAATAAAATGTATGTACATTTTTTTATTACTAAATAAATTGTCGAGAAAAATTATGATTTAATAAAAAAATCTGTTGTTTCGGCCATTATTGTGGACATCTTCAGAAACATTATGATTTTTCCAAAAAAATCTGATATTTTTGATACCATATTTAAAAAAAATTATGGACAACTTCAGAAATAACACGATTTATTCAAAAAATCTGATGTTTCCGCCAAAATTATGGACATCTTCAGAAACAACGATTTAATAAAAAAAAAAATCAGTCCCAGCCAAACATCTTTAGAAATTATTACGATATTTACAGTATTTTGGCTATCTTCAGAAACAACGATTTAAAAAAAATGTAATTCCGTCCAATATAATGAACATCTTCAGAAAAAATTACAATTTTTCAAAACTCACACACACATAATTTATATATATCCCATTTAATATTCAATTTAATTGCATCATTGCAAGGACAAAGCCAAAAAAAACCTAAATTTGATTTTACTTTTACTTTTTGAGATTTTTTTTTCTTATTTTGTACCATACAATAATATATAGAATGATCCCTTTTCTTTGTCTCGTAGATACAAAGAAAAAATGTAAACTAAAAATAAAATACCACCTCAATCATTGTAAATATTTTACGTATATTTCTATATCAATAATAAAGAATATTATGCTTTTAGTGCATAACTGTGAATATTATTCTATATACATTGGATAATTTAATCCTCGTTTATATAATATATTGTTCTGATCATTGCCAGGTTATTATTATCATCATCAGCAGCGCCACTCCGCATAATATCCATTTATCATCATCATCATCATCAGCGATCCACAAATACTGTTGCACAATTTTAAAACAATAAAATTGTTATTAATAAAATGGTAAAATTTATAGAAAAACAATGCAGCAGAAGTTATACGCAGGGTGTCCCAAGGGTACACGCAAAAATTTGAAGGGGTTATAGACAAATTGATGAAAAATCGTTCTATGAGTGTCTGATTACTCGCACTAATTTATTTTTCCAATTTTGCTGAGACTACTTCACTTAATTTATCACATCAACAAAGATATTTTTGCTAAAACGCCAATCAATGACTTTGGAAAATGATAATATTACCAATAACATAAAACATATTTAAAAATACAGTCTCAATGTATTATTATTTTTTATTATTCTTATTATTATTTTTTTTTTTAAATAATTTTTAATTATTTTTTTACCAGAAAAAAAAGTATTTTAAACTAAGTAGGGGAGAGTGGGGTACATTCGGCCCCTAACAATTGTTTTTCCCATAAAAATGTTATAAGTTTTTTTTTTCAAATTTTCTTTTGAGGATGTTAAAACAACTCAAAAGCTTCAAAATGGCTAAACTTATGAATATATTATATAATCTTGCAATACCGATAGTTTAAATATTTTTTTTAGAAATATGTTACACCCATGGGGTCCATCATGTAGGATAGATTCGTCCATAATATGGCGTACATTCTGCGCTAAAAAATATTGGTATATTAAATGAAGATTATAACAAAAAATAAAAGTAAATTTAACGTCCGATTTTAAAAAGTGACCGATTCTGAAATAATAATTTTGGCATTTATTCCAGTGACTGTTTTTTATGTTATTGAAAATATAGCCATAGCTTAGCGTTTTAGCGTATAAGTGTACTCGATGATATGGTAAAGTATAGTGATCTCAGCAAAAGTAGGGGTGATACACATATAGAATGATTTAGTGTTCATCAAGTCAATCTTCTACAACTCGTTCAAATTTTTGCACACACCGCGAGACAGCCTGTATATAAAATAAACGCAAGAGTTGTGCAGACAAAATTCAAAGAATTCTGTACAATAATGTTTGTGAATGGCCTTCATGGTCTATCTATGCTTTAATTTAACATACAAATACATAAGTTGGCTTTATAAAATATTACAAATTATAATATTAAAATAATATGTGAAGATAGGAAGGATATATTATTATAATGGTTTTTGGTATTGAAAAACCGCAATATACGGAAATATCAGAATATTACAATGTAAATTTTGGATACATTTTTAGTTTGAACAGGCCGAAGTTGATCGATATAATATGTAAAATGGTAACTTACTCCCACCATATATTGGTAAAAATATTAAAAATATTTATTTAAAAAAATTTATAATAGCCAAAAACAAAAAGAATTACGAAAATTAAAGATATACAAATTAATCTGAATAAAATTAAATTAAATTTTTTTTACTTGCAAAAGAAATTTTTGAAAAGCGTTCAAAAGTTCAAAAGGATGAGCTTTTATTCCCTTGTAGTTGTCGCAGTATATTTTACAGCAACACTAAAAATTTACTGATTTACATTTATGTGTCAGTAGGACATCAAGTCCGCTGACAAATAAATAAATAAAATAAAATTTGTTGATTTTAGTCAATGAAATGGGGATGATCTATAAAATCCGGATCTGTATTAGTCGTACAAGCTGGCAACGATAATTTTTATAAATTACAAAAACGATATTAGCAAAATCGTGATGACGATTTTTCCAATAATTTTTAATTGCTTGCAATAAAATTAATACTGAACGTATTTAAAATGTATTTAATTTCATTATGTGGCAAATTTTTTGATAGGCAAAAACCAGAACAATTTTATTTTATTTTTTGTGGCCGAGCTGCATTGTCGCATTTAGCTTAATTGTCTTTAAAAGAAATAAGGAATATACTTTGTAGTTGGAAAAATGCAAAAGATTATAATTTGCCTATTTATTGTTTCGTGTCTGCATGCAGCAACTGCCGAAACGTCATTACTTGTAAGTTTGTTAGCTGGCTTACTGGGCATAGTAACTGACCTTATATTTCCCTCTGTTCACACCGATATGTCAAAAATGAAACAACCGCTCGATACTCCGATGTAAGTTAAAGTATTTGCTTCTGAAGCAAACTTAATTGCTATTATTTTAGATGCTGTAATATACCAGCTTTACAAGCTCCTCTATCTCAAATACAAATATTTTTAAATATGTGTGAAGCTTCAAGAGGCGGTGTTCCAAAAACGTTAAGTGACACCACCACAAATCCAGATGCACAAACAGACGCATGTGATTATTTGTGTGTTGGTCAAAATCTACAATTAGTAAAATTTATTTTTTTCATTTATAAAGGACACTTTAACAAACAATTCTTTCACAGCTTGATTACTATGGTAATTTGAATACAGTTGCAATAAATAATTATATCACCTCTATCTTTGCCAATGATGCAACTTCGTACACATTTTACTCTGCAATTTCCACACAATGCTTTGCCATAGTTAATGCAAACAAATCTTACCAATTCAAGTGTAATGATTCCTATTACCTTTACACCCAGTGTGTGAATGCATTGCAAGTAGTGAATTGTCCTGCGAGCTATTTCAACAATATCGCTGTTTGTACACAATACCAACAACAATTACTTGCATCTTTCAGTACAACAGGTTCTGGTTAAATACAAAATCAATGAAAATTTTATTTGAAAATAAAAGCAATTTTGTGACCGAAAAACTTTGTATTTTTATTGTAAATTGGCATAATATTATTGGGCAACATAATATTTGTCAAACGCTTTCTAATATTTTTTTTCTATAATTTCTATAATTTTAAAATGTTCAATAAATTTATAAATAATTTGTTTTTCTTGCTTATATGCGGTCATTTTATATAGGATTTCTTGGATTTTATTGCAGGCTCTCGACGTGCAAAAAAATCCACAAAATTATATTTATAAATTATTTTATGAGCCCAGTATTCGAGTTTATATACTATATGTTTTGAAAAGTTTTTTTATTTTATAATATTTTACAATATTTTTAGTCAATTTGAGTGAAACTAACGACGATTTATGGACTTTTAATTGTAAGTATACCAATAGTTTTGTAACCACATTTTTAGAAGCGTCATTATTCCAAAAATACCAATTACTTCATTGCGTATTCTACATGTTATTTCTAAGTGCGCAATCGTCATCAGCAACAGAAAGGTTGGTTAACATCGATAAACTGCATAATCATATGAATAATATTTATAAATAAAATAATTTATAAAATAGTAAAAATAAAATAAATAAATATAAAATAACAATTTCATACAGAAAATTTATCGAAAATAAAAATAGGACTTTTTCTATCGAATTAACCCTATACCACCCCTAACGAATTTTATAGATTTTTGACTGTTTGATATAATTTAATTTTTTTTGTGTATAAAATTTTTACAAAAGTTAAAAAAAAATTGTTTAAAAAAAAAATTTGCAATTGGGTCTGAAAGATCTAAAAATATGAAATAATTCCGTATAAACATTTAGTCAGGGCCTGAGATATGTTTTTGGAATATAAGAATATCTTTGCTCTGAACTAAACTAATCTAAAGATCGAATTCTTTCGTCTTTAAATACGATAAAAAGTAAAATTATTTATATCTGATAAAAAAAATATTTTTTATATAAAAAATAAAAAACATTAAAACGTTAAATTTAAAATTAATTAATTGTAAAAATAAATAAAAATTCTAGAACGCCCTGGTTTAGTCATGAAATTAAAATTGCCATCACGAATAGAGATGCAGCCTATCTTTTATTTAAAAAAAACAAAAGTTCTGATAATAAAAGCAACTACAAAAAATTGCGGAATATAGTATCCAATCTAGTTCGAAAAGCCAAAACTTCATACTTTCAAAATAAACTAAATTTGGAGATAAGCAAAAAAGAATTATGGAAAAATGTTGAAAAATTGGGTGTTTCCAAGGAGTTTGATATCTGTTGTAATCTTCAAGCAAAGGAACTTAATGAATTTTTTGTATCTAGGTCTTTTTCTAGTGGTATAGACGCAAATTCAACTAGGTTGATTGACCATAGTTTTGATGGCAATTTTTCTTTTCGCAATGTTCACGAAGTTGATGTAGATTCCGCCTTCAAATTAATTAAGTCTAACGCTGCTGGTCATGACTTGCTTTCTGGGACATTTATTAAGCTTATTTGGCCATCTTTGATTTATCCTTTAACTAAAATAATTAATTTCTCTCTAACATCGTCAAGTTTTCCTATGTTTTGGAAAATTGCTTTGGTTAAACCAATACCAAAAAAGTGTGCACCAACTAATGTCTCTGATTTCAGACCCATAAGCTTATTATGTATATTATCGAAAGTCTTAGAACGTATTATGTATAACCAGATAATTGATTATGTGTTGGATAAAAAGCTTTTAGTTTCCTATCAGTCAGGATTCAGAAAGCATCGTAATACGGCCACTGCCCTTTTAAAAATTGTGGAGGATGTAAGAGAAGGCTTTAGGAATAAATGTTGTACTTTACTCGTTTTGCTAGATTTTACCAAGGCGTTTGATTCAATTAACCATGAGCTTTTGTATGAAAAACTTTTAAAACAGTTTAAATTCTCGTCATCTGCTATCAAACTTCTTTACTCATATCTTAACTTAAGATCTCAATATGTCGTATTTGGTGAGTCTAAGTCAGATACTCTCAAATTAAATAGAGGCGTCCCACAAGGTTCGATCCTGGGCCCGTTAATATTTTCCTTGTTTGTTAATGACCTTCCAAATTGCTTAAAATTCTGTAAGTATCATCTTTTCGCAGATGATCTTCAAATTTATCGAACCTCTTCTATAAATGATTGTGATAGCTTGGTGAATCAAATGAACTTTGATCTAAACTCTATTCTTTTATGGTCCATTGGTAATGACCTTGAATTAAATGCGAAGAAGACCCAAAGTATTTTATTTTATAAAAAACCGGTTATACTCGGAAGCAACCTTCGTATGGACGATGTTATGATATTGGTTTCGGACAAAGTTGTTAGTCTTGGAATTGTGCTCGACTCCAAGCTAAATTGGGAAGCTAATACTCTTAATACCTGCAAAAAAATTTATTTTGGTTTGCATAGCCTAAGATGTCTATCAAATTTTACATCGCAAAGTGTAAAGCTGTTTCTTGTAAAATGTCTACTCTGCCCTCACTTTTATTATTGTGACATTCTTTTTTCGAATTTGAGTTCATATTCCATTAATAGACTTCAAATGGTTTACAACTGTTGTGGACGTTTTATCTATAATATTAAAAGAAGAGATCATATATCTCAGCACAAAAAAGTTCTACTTGGAGTTTCTTTGAATCAATTTTTTAAATATCGTCTTATGTGCTTTGTTGCAAAGTTGATAAAATACGGTGAGCCAACATACATTTTTGAATATTTAAAGTGGTCTCAGTCTAGTCGTACTAGAAATCTATCTGTACCGGCACATAGGCATTGTGAATCATTTGAGTTTACAGCTCCTGTAGTTTGGAATTCCCTTCCGCATAGTATTAAAAACGAATTTTGTAGTAATAAGTCGTTAAAAAGTTTTAATAGAGAAATAAAATTACATTTTTTTGAATTGAACTGATCAACATTTTTCTTTCTTTTTTTTTCTCTACAAAAATTTAATTTTTATATAATGTTTTTATTAATGTTTTTATTAATGTTTATTACGTTCTACTTATATTTACACTGAATTTTACTTTTTATATATATAAAAAAAAGATGTTATCTTATTTTAAGTATAAATATATTGTTCAAACTTAACGAAGTTCACTTCGTACATTGAAAAAATTTAAATAAATAAATAAATAAATAAAATAAATATTCCATTTTCTTTAAATGTAAAGTAATTTAGAAAAATATTTTTTCTCAGTGTATATTTTTCTCATTTAAAATAAAATCAAATTTTGGGAACAATATTTTTTTGGAAAAAATCATACAACCTGAGATTTTTGGTCATAATTTGGATTTTTTATAAATTGTCCTAATTTCAAGGTATAGACATTAAAAAAAATATATGCAAACATTTAAAAAAAATTATTGAGCAACTTTTGAAATTCACAAATTTTGAAAATAGACCCACCCTACAATTCATACAAATAGCCTATATACTAGGTATAATAGATATAAAGGTGTAAGAATTTGATTAAATTTTGGGGTGGGCATATTTAATATTATTTCTGGTCCCATACTCTTGGATTGTATTAAGGTACTATAGGTCAAAGGGAAGGAGGGGCTCTCAATTCTCATACGATTTGTTTGTAAAAATTACTGAGAAATGAAAAAAAAGATTTTTATGAAATTTTCAGAATTTTTTATTTATCGAAATTCAATAAATCCGTACTTTTGTTTTTGTATGCTAATACGATGGAAGGCAGTCCACATCATTCATTTTTCCATCAAAACCCTAGAAATTTCTTACGCTATCCCGATAAGAAATAGTTTTCATCAACCCATAGATGAAAATTACGAGTTTTCGCACACTATGTACTATTATGTACTCATAAAAAAACAATTTTATGGAAAAAAAATTTTTTTGTGATTTGTCAAATCGCCGAAAAACGCGTGCAGTATTGACATCAAGCACCTGCCAAAAAATAAATATCTATAGGATATTAACTGGGTTATTTGACAAAAATAAAAATATGTAGGATTTAGAATATTTTCTTAATTCAAAATGGAATTTCGTTTCAATCGGATAAATACTTATTTTTTGGCAGGTGGTTGATGTCAAT
>JANSTW010050068.1:0-12760 GCA_027564275.1 Diadocidia ferruginosa
ATAAATTAAATATGGATGTTCTCAATAATTTGCAGACTCTCAACCCAGGGCCGGATCTGAAAAATGACTGATTGGGGGAAGGGGGGGGTGATTAAAAACATATAGCCACGGTTTGTATTACAATAAAGTTCGCGAATCGGCGAGCAACTAGAATGGTGTCACAGTTTAAAGTGGCTGTTAGACGTTGACTTTTTCAAGAAATCCAGAAAAAAAGATATTGAGAATATAAGATACAAAAATGTGTACACTCGAATGAAACAAAAGAAAAAAGACTTTAAAGTCGCTATTTAGGGGGAAAAAAGTAATTGTTCCGAAAAAGTTTTTGCACTTAGACTTTTTGCTATTAAGCTATTTCTTTCTTTTTATCCTGATGAATTGTAAATTTTTAAGGTCTAACTCTTACTTAAGTCTACATAACAGTAATGAGTATTCAAACAAATTTTGTTTTAATATTATACACCATAAAAGTAATTATAAATTTTTTTTTAAATTTAAAAAAGGCAACGTGGAGTTTAGGGTAGATTGTATGTGAATAACGGGCAATTGGACGAATAATTCCAGTTATATGAACTTATAGTTTGCAGTCAATTTTGAAGACAAATTGAAATATCTTCAAATTGAACGTAGATTTTAGTATAATTTAAGTACATTTTATTTGATTTTTTTATAGCTGTGCATATTAAACTTGAAACTTATATTTTATTTGTCATTTAAGTGAAAAAAAATTAAATTTTTCGCTTCGGTTTATCTATATTCCATAATGCCTGCAAATTGAACGATGGTTTTAGAATACAATATTTTTATTATTTATTATTTCTTTTAATTTGAACTTGAATCGTACACAAATTTTTCGTAAAAAATGCCTAGAATTATTATCCCCTTAAACCCTTCCCCCAGATCCGCACTTGATCCTATCTAACATTCTTCATATAATTAAGTTGTTCAAAAAATGCATGTTGAATAATATATACCTAGTATACTATTTTCAGATATAAGGTTGTACAGTGTACAGTAAAAGGTCTGTTATACGTGCTTATGATACTGTAGACTTGAAAAAAAAAACATCGTATTACGTATATCAATAATTTTTGAATTAAAAGGTTTGATTGATAATAATGGCATATAAAAATAGATTTGCAGACAATTTATCTTAAACAGTTTATCGTAAAACAATTTATCGTAAACAGTTTATCGTAATAGGAATTTTTATCTTATTAATTCGTCATCAGCATCAATACACAACCATATATATATACATTTGAATTCTGTCTGTTTTTCGGTTTTATTTTTAGTTTTATACCTTTCCCCACTGTCAAAGGAGTCTCTAGTCCTTTCTGATGACGGCGTATGGCCATCAGAAACAGTAAAAAACAGTCTTTTTGATAGCGCAGCAATGCGCTAAGTGCATGAGGTATGAACGTAGGCCGGTGGTCTACAAGTAGTATACTTAGTGCATTTTTATTGAAATAATATATCCCTTTCCTCAACGACCGCATGTCCGATTATTCAAGTTTTCAATAAACATTTATAGGGATTGTGTGATGTCAATTGAAAGATCTCAACAATAGCAAGGGCTATAACTTTAGTTCTAAGGGTTTCACAATGATGGGGGTCCGGGGGGCAGCAGCCTTCCGATAAGAAAGTTAAAAAAGCAGGGGCTTCGGGGAACGGCAGCCTCCTGATAAGAAGAGAAATCTACAAAAACCGTATTATTAGTTTTTTTCTCAGCCCAAACCATTCTATTGTCTAAATTTGCTTTTTTAAATTGTTAAAAAAATAATAAAATTAATTTCCTATATACAAAATACAAACTTTAAACCACTCCCCTCTGAAAGGGGCCGAGCTCCCCAAACTCCTCAAACAAACGTTATTCAGGTAAGTTCCCATTACCATCCTACAAAGTTTTTGTTAAGTTTAATCCAAGAGGGGAGAAATTCTACATATTTTCCAAAAATTTAATGGCAAAATATGTCAAAATAACAAAGCGAGAATTGTTAAAATGTAAAGAAACATAGAAAAATTTAAAATTGTACAGCTAATTGCTCTGGTGTAGAATGTAGATCGTACGTAATATAGATAGCCAACATTTTCTATTCAAATTAAAAATTAATGACTTTTTTTTAATAATGAATATGAGGAAAAGCAATCCGAAAAAATGTTTGATTATTTTTTTAAGACCCTCTTTAATACGTCCATGGACGGCAATAGTATATTTTTTGTAGGGCTTAGTTAAAATTTTATAATCAAAGCGACATAATATAAAGACGCAAACGGGTAGCTGAATAAAAGATTCTATGAATATTTTGATTAATTATGATTATATTGCTTTTAGTTTTACGGATTATTGTAAAATTTTGAATTTTCCTAACGTGCCCAAAAAAAGTAATTTTTCCAACAACATGTTAACCAAATAAAGTTAAGATTGTTCTAGATTTTTCCATAATTATAATTTACTATTCACACCTTTTTGAGCGATACAGACAAGGATTTGTCCTAAAGGAATATATGTTTTCTTTGATACGATTTGTTTGTTCTACTTAAGAATGAAAAAAGAGATCAAAAGATTTTTTTACTGTGAATGTGTGAAATTATAACAAGCACCATAATCAACAAGAACAAAGGTTTTGTAATCCAAAATACAAATGATAAAATAATAATTAAAACAGTTTTTTTCTAACAAGTAAACTTATGAAGTAACGGCAAAGGTACACCTCTATGATACCCTTAACCTACGTCCATGAATACACCGATTTTGTATATACCACATTATTCCACCCACCATCCCTCATCTTCATACATCGTACATATGTGTATATAATGTAAATGCATAATCGAATCGAGAGAATAAATTAAATTTGTCGAATTTACTCTCTGGATTGAAAATGTTTATATTTTTTATACATGGGGGGTGAAAATTATGATTGTAAAAAGAGGGTGAAAATTTTCATGTGTATATAATATATATTATAAATGGTTTTCCACGCATGTTTTTTTAGTAGTAAGGGTACAAGGGTAGCAAAAATTTTTGAAGTGGAGTTGGAATAATGTGTACAATTTGGTGTATACAGAGTTGTTTTAGTGGCATTTAGTGGGTGAATAGCAGTGGTGGTGTTTTGTATATTTGCATATATAGTGAAAAAATCAAAACAGTTTTTGTGAATATATGCAACCGCCATGCTTCTTTTCCTGTAAAGTGTAATTTCGTGATTTAAATAAATTCAGTGATCAAAATATTTTGTCTAAAATTACGTACAAAATCTTTATCAATTTGTTAATAGTACGTATTTTTTTAAACCATAAATGTTCTTAATATTGTTTTGCAAACCAAAGTGAATAGAAAAAAACC
Source organism: Diadocidia ferruginosa (assembly GCA_027564275.1). Taxonomy (NCBI): domain Eukaryota; kingdom Metazoa; phylum Arthropoda; class Insecta; order Diptera; family Diadocidiidae; genus Diadocidia; species Diadocidia ferruginosa. The sequence continues at coordinate 3,347 of JANSTW010050068.1, forward strand.
CACCCCTAAAATAAATTAACTCAAGAATTACAATTTGCCTTCCTAGATTATCACAAGAAGAAGAATTTATTTTGTATTACAATTATATCTCAAATGAAAAGTGAAAGGCGATGCTTTATTAAAGTTATAGATTAGACGGCAGATTTAATTAGCAATATTTGTTTTATTGGAAATATTGAAAAATAAAATCATTAAATTCTATTTATTTTGTATAAAAATGGCTGCTTTTTAGTTATTGCAGGAAGCTTTTGTTAAATGTGTACGCATTTTCCACAATATAGGTATACCTATATAGTTCGTACCAATATAAAGTTCAATGTAAACAAGAGATATGAAAATGCGTGAAATTCTTTTAAGACTTTGTTTTTTCCATCCATACTATCAGTTTTATTTACTTTTAATTAATATTGCGAGAAACGGCCTTTAATTGTTTATCTATTTTTATTATTTATTAAACAATTGACTTTATATAAACGCTTAATCAGAAGAAATGTGATGTTTGTTTATTGTACTTTATATATTTCATCGATTTTCCACTTAAAAAAAATAGTTTAGTAAATTTGAAAACGAATGAAAATATGTTCGTCAGATTTTCAATTTATTAAAGATTTGTTATTTTTATTAATTCTACAAATATATAGACTTCAACTACGAGGTTATTATTTAAAATTTATAATAGAACGGTTTTGTTGATATAATTAACCTTAAATGACATGATATAAAAACCTACAGGTTAATGTGGATTTCGAATCGCTCGGACGGAATTCTATGCACCAAACCAATGAGAGATACAACATAAATATTTTTTATGGAAATCAGCTGCTACCAAATGCCAATAGAACTTGACCCCGAATCTCTTGACTATAAAATATAGTATATACATACTAGTTTATTGAGTTAGGTACTTTCTTAATAAATATTTTTATTTTATATTTGATTATCGTGTCCTTTACTCAAAACCGAGGGAGCGTATATGGAATCATTTTATCCTTTTTGTACCATGGTTTATATTAATAACCATATGAAAGGTGGAGTTTTATCAGCAGCTCGCACTAGACACCTTTTTTTGGTAATCAGTTGGGCGGGTTTTTACACTATATGAGAATCATTATCTGTTGGTATCATATAGGTGGATAAACAGCTTTACGTGACTTAGACCGATTCGAACTCACGACCTCTTGAACACAAAGCCATGACACTAACTACTGCACAGAAAAACCAAGAGTGTAGGTTTTATGAGAAAACTCATATAATATAAACATATTTGGATAGTTGTTTTGGCTCCAATACGTAACTTGGTTAATATTACTATCACTTATCAGATGGTTAGTTTATATTAAACCATCCTGATCGTTAATTGAACCTTCTTCAGGAGGGTAAATGTTACCAACGGATAGTTATGAGTACCCCATTTTAACCTGATTTGAGGATAATATTTACCATATGCGGATGGTTAATTTAACTATCCAAGGGTGATTCTAACTTGTATTTTTTGTATTCAATTAAAATGCATATTGTATTTATACATGTTAATTTAATAACTGCCGGGAAATAATTATTAAATTATATTGTATGGCATTTATTATAAACTTTATATATTGTGAATCTTATCTTAAAAATATAGGTTAAATAGCGACGTTCAAGTTAGTTTCTGTTATCTAATAACTTCATCAGCGATCGGACTAACTCTGTGTAGCAACTCTGTATATATTCTAACATTTGTCGAGAATTTCTAACACTTAAGAAAATTATTTTGTTCCTTACATGACTTAGTAATATAACTATAATTGTTAGGAATATTTATATTAATACTGATTCCGTTGTTATCGATACTAACAACAAGTGCCCTGTAAAAACACAGACAATTAATTTGATATTTCAGGCAAAATCTAGAGCTAATAATGTAACAAAAATACCTACTTTTTGATGACCTACTAGCCTGTTCCTAAATTTCAAATTTGTAAGCATTCACGGTCGCGAAAAAAGTAAATATTTTACATACAATTAATGTTGTTATTCCCTTTTTGCTTTTACTATGCATATAAAAAATCCATATGATATATGGATAATGTATTTGTAAATAGTACGAACTTTAATTTAGGGCAAAATGGTCAAATTGCCGGGACATGTTTTTTCTCGTTTTGTGATGCCCTGATTCAGAAAAACTAGAAAATAAAAAGTGTCTGTCCGTCCGTGCGTCCGTCCGACCGTCCGTCCGCAAAATATCAGACACAAGAAGAAGGATTTGGTCAATTTTTGGTAAGGATGAGAGTTTTTAGTGGTCCCATACTCCGGGATTGCATTTAGAGTCTCTAGGTCAAAGATGAAGGGGGCCCATACAATTTTTTTCCAAATATGGACCAAAAATAAGAGCATAAAAACTTGAGTCTTTAATAGTCCCATACTTTTGGATTGCCTTAGGAGTCTCTAGGTCAAAGGTTAACCAAGGGGGGATCCAATAAAAATTTTATCTAAAAATCTAAAATCAAAAAAAGTATTAACCTGTAGAGAATTTTTTTTTTCGGTAGACACTAGACGGATTCCGACATTTTTTTTGATGTGGGTGAGTTTTAAGTGATCCCATACTCTAGGATTGCATTTAGTCTTAAGGGGGCTTTCATATGATTTTTTTTTAATGTTCGATAAATATGAGCATATAGAGAAAGTTTTTTACCAGAAGATGGATTTCGACAAATTTTGGTGGAAGGTAAGTTTTAAGTCGTCCCTGAATCTGTGATTGTATGTAGGGTCTAGATCAAAGAAAAGTTGGGCTCCATGTAAAATGTTTTTTTTTTATTTGTTAAGTTTTACGGTTTTTTATGAATTTTGCTGTGGGTGGGCTTTACGTGTCGTACTCTAGGATTCAACTTGGGGTCTCTATAGATTAAAGACGAGAGGGCCTCTTATCTTTTTTGTTGTTGTTGTAAATATTGAATAGACAATTTTGGTTTGTGTCAGTTTTCAAATGTTAAAATATAGTAAAAGCGCAGCATTCCAGTTATGCTGGGGGCTCTCAGACCGATTTTCGAGTTTAAAATCGGCTAAAAAATATCGGTTAAATCGACTCATCAGCACATATGCACAAGTTAGGCTTTTTATTTTCACATATAAATAATATGTTCCTATTTTTTATTAGAAAAACTTTAATCTTTTTGATGTTCGGTCATATTTTTTATAATAACATGTGACTATGGGATTGTTTTTGTGCCTATCAAAAATAAGAAAACTGTTTCGGACCTATACTTCATAATCTTCGTTGTGGCTGAGGAACTTCACTAACTACAGAAGAGAAGCTTATGATCTATACTTTACTTTAACCGTCAATTTAAACTCAACCACTGCGAAGATTGGGATTTGGGATGTAGGTTCGAAACAGTTTTCTTATACTTGATAGACACAAAAGTAATTTCAGTATCACATTTTATTAATAAATAAGTCTGGAACCGGACGTCCGATAAATTTTGTCGATTTCTTTTTATAACTAATATTTTAACGTATCAAATATCGGTTATTTTAGAAAAATATCAGCAGAGAAACGCAGTATAAATCGTCGCAATAAAAATGAATTTTTCACCATTTGGTAGTCCTTTTCCTGGGACGATACCAGGAATCCATCAATTTGCCGCAACCGGTGCGCTGGTATCAAGTGCTTCGACGGTTCAGGTAATAATTATAAGTTAAAATTATCAATTGTCGTTAGATTTTAAAATTCAACTTTATTTGAAGGACTCAACAACGAATCGTTATCACAGCAGCAGTAATGTTAACATACCACATTTTAATCAATCGCATGCTCCACTTTTGACTAAATTTCGGCCAGAAGATGCATTAAATGTTACTCAAAACATGAACAAATATAATGGGCATTCGATAAGCAGTAGCATCAGCAGCATCAGTAGCAGTAGTGTTACAAATCAATATTCAGTTCCTTATACTACACAACAGACAACGTCAATAGCCGATGATAATAAGCATCAAAGATCTTCATTGACAACTACAAACACTTATCCATCATCCATTCAATCATCTTCCATTGCTTCGGCAGTTGCCGCATCAACGTCTGCAGCTGCAGCGGCTGCTGCTGCGGCGGCCGCTGCAGCTGTTACTCTGCAATCACAACAACCACCCGAAATATCTCAGGACTTATGTAATGCCATTTTACAGCAGCAAAACGAAGCAAAAAGAGGTTTGTTATGATATGTAGTGGCATTATAAATATGAGACTGCATTTTCTCTGTAGTTCGTTCAGTAATGGAATTTTCTTTTTAAAATTAAAATCATATTTAAGCTATCATCATCATGGCCTTTATTGAACTAAATAATGATAGTGGTTAAGTGATTAGTGATGTAAACAAAATTTGATTTAGAATAGGTTAAATTATATCGGATAATAAATTTTAAAATAAACATTGTAGAATCTGAACTTTATCGATTACAGCCCTATATAGCTTTTAACTAACCGTTCTTCTAAGACTTTGAAAACTCTTATAACTACAGTTGGCACTCTCCCCTTTATACGGAAGAATGGGAAAATGTTAAGTAAACCTTTTCGAAAAAAACATTATTATTGAGGAAAAGTTAACTGTTAAGCTGTGTTTGTTATCAAATGAAATGCATATAAATTTTCTACAAGTATAAGCTAAGAAAATTGTAAAAAAGTCACCAATGATGGGTGAAAAGTTGTGGCAAAAATCGTATTTTATCATCTTTTCTTTCTTTTGTCAGGGAGAGATTAGGTTTATTGTATGAAAGCAGCGGCGTATGATTTTTGTATATTGTAAAAAATTAGATATAATTATTAATTACCTATTTTTAATATAATTTGGTATCAATAATATTCTTTCGCTAACATATTATCAGAAACAATATTTTTTCCCAAACACATCAGCGAAAAATATATATATATTTTTAATAAAAATCTATATGGTCCTTTCAATCGTAAAAGTTAAAAAAAATTAAGACAAACCGAAATTACATTATTATAACTGTAACAATCTAAAATTGCCGAGCAGCGAAATTTTTTGGTAAAGGGAAAATTGTATAATTTAGGGGCCGCGTTGGCTTTTGTATTTGTATCACTAAAATATTGTGTTCCGAAAAATGTTCTACAAAAAACAAGATGGAGGACGGTTTTTGGGCCAAAAACTGATGTTCCGGGATTGGGATTTTTGTAAGTTTTTGATATGTTATGCAAAATAACATTATAAAAATATTTTGAAAGACTCATTTTGTAAAAATTTATTTAGAATTATAGCAGTACCTTTATACCAACGACTATGTATAGCGATATATCTTCCATAAAATGTACTCAATTTTGTGTATTTTGTTGTATATTCTTCGCGTTCTTTGTGCGAGCACACACTTAACATATAATGTTCGCTCAAAATCGACCCCCTGATTGGTTGATTTTGACATAAGCTGTCGAAAAAAATTTCTCTGTCGGAACTGTAAATCCGGCGGTATTTTATAAAATAATATGCAGTTTTTCCTCTAAACTTAAATGTAGTTTTGTTAAAATTAATTATAGAAAATATGATTTATTATTATATAATTAATATAATAAATCATAGATGCATATATTTTTAGTATTTTATATATATCAAATATACAATTATTCTGTAATTTCAAACTATTTAAACAAGACGAATTTTATTATTATTTATTTATTTATTATTATTGGAAAAATATATTTTATCCAAATCCAACTTTCAACAGGGCGAAGAATATAATTATAAAATAATAAATCAAAACTGCTTTAATTAATTCTAACAAGTTTGTTCTTTTTTGATGTAGCAACCATAAATAAAACAAATATACCTTACAACAAAAGTGCAGAAAAAAGTAATCGATTTTGCGCACGAAATCGACAAGTAAAAAAATATTTGAGGGGGAAATTTGAAAAATTTTTACAGATATTTGATTTTACAATATATTTATATTTTATTTACTTAAATTGAAATTGAAATTTATATATTATTTAATGCATTATACAAAAATACCTTAAGGACTTTACATGGCTTCAGGATGTCTCTTCTTATACATATTATAAATTTATGTTAAAGGTTTACAATTTATATTATAGTAAATTTTGCTGCACAATGCCTTTAAAATATTCTTATTATTACTTTACAATTTTACAAGCTTTTTATATATGTTACGATTTATTCAATTTAATGATATACAATATAGACTTATGAGACAAAAACTTAAAACTTTCCCAAAGTTATATAAGTTTGGGAGCAAAAGTTTACACACTATATATGTACTGGATGGCAAAAATTCTAAAAACTTGTACGTTTATTATGATATATTTTGCAGTCGAGTTTAGAAACATTTATTATATTATGAAGTAAAGCGTCGTCCTTTTTCTCATATCGAAATATTTTTCTTGTGAACTGAGAGTTTCGATACATTTTATTTATAGCATTTCAAAGATCAAAGTTTAAGCATATCTAAACTTCTAGTTATATATAAATGTGAAACATTTTCTAAAATGGTGATGATGATGAGGATGGTGCAATGATGAAGGTTATAAATGTTACAAAAAAAAAATTGGAAAAGATTTTAATAGTTTGTCAATAGTTTTTGTATATTGTACAATAAACTTCACATAATAACATCGTCGTTCGATCGATTTTCGCATTAAATATGTTTTATGGGTACCTATACTTAGATAGTTGTTGTATGTACAGAAAAGTTTGAAGTTAACATAATCAACTAACAAGTAAACTGTTGCAAAGTTGTTTCTTGTGGTGAATGTTAGTTAGATGTATACTTGTACATACAGTTTGCTTGTGAATTAGCGATGCGGTAAGATATTCTCTATAGTCTGCGGTGCATCGACCGCAGTTTAGTTTTTCTATAATAATGGAACTTGGAATAATGATGTCAAATAACTTTTTTTTATATATACTCAGAAAAAGAAGAGATCTTTTTTTAAATTCTGTTGATAACAGGAAGGCAGTAAATTCTGCTTAAAAAAACCTTTAAAAATTTATCAACAAATCTGTAAAACTAGTAGAACAAATTTTGTTTTTGGAAGTGTTATGAATTAGCAGTTTTGTCTTCCCGTCTTTAATTCTTAAAGGAACTTGCCCCACTAGACATAATCATCGCATGCATAAAAAAGCTACACAGCTTCACAATTTTACATTGAAATTGTTGTTGCTTTTTCTATACACGCTGATTCGCATTGCAAAAACTACTGCGTGCATCCTATTAAGATGCTGATCAGATGCTGTTTGAGACGCTGTTGTATGGAAATTCAGCGTTTGAACGCCGGCGGGGAAACACAATTTTACTCAAAATATGACTTACGAATTTTGCAAGTTTTAAATGACGATGTATATATTATTATAGTTCGATATAATTATACACGAACATTTTATCTTATATTTATATATTTGTCCCGATAATAATTCAATTGGTCATTTACAGTGAATCTTTACACAATTTTAATTTTTTTTTTTAGATTATTATGAAGGTGGGACTTTACACATTATAATTTTGATTATTAAATCAATCAATTACAATAGTATTACTTAAAAAAAAATAATTTCTGAATTTTAAAGATAAGATAAATATTGAGACAAATATTGTAAGTTTTTCACAAGAACTTTTATCAATTTTGTTGGCATTCTCATACATAATAAAACATTCTTTTTTGTTAGTTCAGTGATTCGAAACTTATATGCTTTATAATATTTTGTTGGAACCATGTTTTACACGAATGGGACCACTGTATTTTCTTAGTTAATTAGCTGCTTTAAAACTTGTTTTATTAATTTATTTTAAAAAAAAATCTATTATCCACGATTTATAATAATAATTTCCAACTACAACCCAATGGGCAATGAGGGTCTTGAGTAGGGTTGCCAGATGTACTCCTTTCGGGAGTATTTTACACCTTTGGTTCCGTTTGTACTCTTTACTCCTCCAAATGCAAATTGAGAACATTTTGTATGAAAATATACTCCTTTGCTCTATTGGCTAATAATTATTTTTTATTTTGACACATGGAGCGTTACTTTATGTGTATTATACTATTATTTATCAAAAACTTTCGCTGCGCGGCAATTTTAACTTATTGCTTTTATAAATCTCTTATTATTCTGGTAATAAGACTTTAGATATAAGAAATAAAAGAATAAATATTGGTCGATCAATTTGAAAAACTTTGAAAATATACTTTCTTAGCTAATGCATTATAAACGACGATGTCTACAAGTACTTATTACTTCGATCTGTTATCATTGAGTAATTAAACATCTAATCCACGACGAGATAAAATGTCTCAAAAGTATATAAAGTTGCTAATGAATACGAACTGAAACTACTTGTTATATTTTGTTTTTAGTGCTAAACATTAAAAAAATGAAAGCTATAAATAGTAAATAGAATAATTTTTAAAATGTATTCCCGAAGCTTTTGGAATATCTATATAACCCTATCTTGGCTATAATGGCTAAACCATTACCACTGTTTATTTACTGGGTTCTTTCATCACTAACCGTTTTTAATGTGGAATGTTGTCAGCATGTCGTACTGCGTTATATGGTGTTTTAGTAATCAGTGAGTAAATTTTTCACTTTATGAGGAACCCTATCTGTTTGTATCATTTAAGTGGACAACATCTTTAAGTGACTTTCGGGCCACTGCATACATATGGTTGAACATCGGACTAAACAATTTAATATTTAGGAGATAGGCATAATTGAATTTATAAAACTATTATGCTATCGCTAACATGTTAATTAGTCTTTATTAGCTTATTAACAAAAGTATACCTATATATACAGTATTTTATAGTGCGTCAGCAATAAGTATATAGGTATATGTACTTAACTATCTATATAGATGCAAACAAAGATGGTCTTTGCATTTTTAATTAACTTCTTTGTTTCCATATATACAGTGATGTATTATGGTCTTCGCGGCCCTAGGAAAATCCAAAATTGACCAGGTTTGATTTTTATATATTAGTTATATAGGAAAAAAAGTAAAACAGTTTTTTAAAAATAAAAATGTGTATTGTCCTTTTAATCGTATAAGTAACAGTAAGTACTTTATTATAAACGTATCAATCTAAAAGTGCCGCGCGGCGACATTTTTTGCTAAAAATATCGTAAAACAGGAATGTTATTGTATGGGGCCCTTGAATTGGTATCACTAAAATCATTTTTTGACTATTTAATAGAAATAATAATAATAACTACCAGAAAGATCTTCATTAAACATGTATCAATTTAGAATTGCCGCGCAGCAAAATATCGTAAAACACGAAATTTTGAAAGTTTGGGGACTTGAATTTAGATATATTTCAAATAACTAAAAAATGTATTAAAATTTAAAATTATTGCATATAATTTGATAATTTTGAGGCTCCCTTGAGTCGGGGGCCCTAGGCATTTACCT
>JANSTW010050079.1:0-12759 GCA_027564275.1 Diadocidia ferruginosa
ATTTTTTGGGATAAATGTAAATAAAAAAAAAAACAAATACCAGATGTCTCCGAGAATTTGATTTTTATTTGACAAATATAAATATATTTTGATTTTGATTTGATTTATATGTTTTAAGGATTTAATTCAAATTTTTAAAGCGTAATTTAAATTTAAAAAAAGTATATAGTCTGCTGAAATCAAACGTTTCGTCTAATATATAGACATCATCTGATGATTTTCTTAGGTTCTGCACGGTTTCTGGTATATGATTATTATTTAAAAATTAAATTTTAAATTAAATTAATTTTGATTGTATAGCAAAAAATATTTTAATTACCCAAAAATTTATAAATTAAATTAAAAATAATACAAATTTATCAAACATTGGACTACTCTCAATTTTAGTTCACATGTCCAAATCATACAACGGTTAAGTATTGCAATAAAATCCACAAAATTTAAATTTTAAATTTATCCTATATTTTGATTCCAAAACGAGGGAGCATATTATAGGGACTATTTACCCTTTTTTCCATTTAATATCATGTCTTCTTTTATATAAATAATTGTTGATAATTAAATCGTGATAACTCGACCAAAAACCGCACATAGAAAATGAGTTAACTTAAAGGCAGACACCCTATATATATGTCTGAAGAATTTAGAAATTGGTTTCAAATAAAAACGTTTTTCTATAAACACAGCTGTTGGTGTCTTATACATATTATAATAAAATACAATATACATACTCTGCATATTATTATATACCATTTTATTAAAAAAAAAATCTAATTAAATATGTAAATTCGTGCTCAATATTCTAGTTTCGTTCAAAAACACAGAAAAAAGATCGTGCGCTTATAAAAGTTGATATAATTGTGCAACACACACATTTTTTTTACTTCACTATAGAAATTATTTATTTAAAAAAAATTGGATAAATTATTATTTTTTCTTAATATCTTGTTCATATTATATTATGTATATTTGCATATGGGTTAAAATATAGATATATCTATGTATTAGGCACGAAGCGTCGACATTTTACTGAAGGAAGCAATAAAGTTTAAAATAAATATAATTTAATATACAACAACAAACGATATAGTCAATAAGATATTTGTATTGAATTACTGGAATGCAATAGTTGGCCTAGCAATAGCAGAAATGTACGAAGTTAAAACATTATACAATTTTTATTTGTTTTACATTCTTGGTAAGAGAACAACCAGAAAAAATATTGATATTTTTCGATATATCGAAAATAATTTTAAAGAGCAAAAACCAGAATAGTGTATGGTTTACCTTTGCCTTATCATGATGTGGTCATCGTGGGGTAATCGTTACGGCAGAAATATAAAATCAAAATGCCGATATCGAAAAAAAGTGTCGATATTTCGATTAATTTTGATAAAATTTTATAATGTATTCCCAAACTTTAAAAAAACTTAAGTTTTAATTTATATTTTGATGAATTTTAAACATATTTTGATAAAAAAAATTAAATTTTTAAGAAATTTTATTGGTTGTAAAGATGTTTATAAAACATACGAAGAATTTGGTCAAAGATTATAATTTTTAGATTTCAGTAGTTTTAAAAGCGATTTAATTTATTTGTTTTTTAAAGTATATTGTATAATTTTTTTTAATAAAATATCAACAGATTTTATTAAAAATTATTACTTGAAATTTTCATTATATTTCAACAGATTTTTATTTTATTTGTCATGTTAACCAAAATCTAATCTATATAAAGTAAGTGACCGTCCATATATTACGTAACACTAATTTTCAGATTTTTTGACAAACCCCCCCTTTTGTAACAAATTTTCGTACCCCACCTTAAATATTATGTAACAAAAAGTTAACTTCCCCCTCATTTATTAGAAAAATATTTAAAACAATGAAAATACAAAACAAAAATTATGACATACGTTCTTGAAATTTTTGCGGGGATAATTTTTTGGTGCTCCCATTGTTTGATATTAAATACCAAATATTTTACTTCCCAGGAACTGGTAGATCCCATAACAAAAAAACGGGATAAATGGGAAGAAAATATAATACACAAAGAAATAAAATGTTCTGGATGGGGTACGTTCTTGAAATTTTGAACACATACCTATCTTTAATAAATATTTATGAAGAACTATTATATACTTTTAAATCGCACATGTGATTCTATAGATAGAACAATGTAATTAGTGGTAATAAAATGAAATCTTTCATGTACATATACCATAATATCGAACAAAAATAATTGGCATTTATCTTAGAATATTTTAATTTCGCAATATTACTTATTTTTCTAAATTATTTTTTTAAATATAGTTGTTATATAATCGATATCTTGGAATTATTATAATGCATTTTATCGTCTCGCAACGCATTCAAAATATAGATATATAAAGTACAATAATTATTTTTTTTAATGTTAAACGCCGCGCCACGCAAGGCCAAAGTTAATAGTTTTTATGGCTTAAAAAATACTTATAATAGGTTTACCTATTAAATTTTTATGATCGAATATAGGTTCAATATAAAAATGAAACATATTATATATCGCGCAGCTCTAACTATAAGAGTTCGCAATTTTTTAAATGGATAAAGTGTATAGTTGATTTTAAAAGTGTAATATTATCAACAGCAGCAGCTGCTTTTTTGCGTAAAATTACTTTTTTATTATAAAATTACATACAATTATAATTCTGCTGAGGCAATTTTCTTGATAAAACAATTTAGTTCATTGTTTGATAATAAGTTAAGCAAGTTATGGGTGAGTAACCCGCAGGACAGTGTTGGCTATTTGTTATTTCCACTTAAATATATACAAATTTATTATGTCAGTTAAATATTTTTTTTTTGCAATTTGTCTAATTCAAAGAACTAGATAAAAATATTACGACGAATACATAATAAATAAAATATTATTAAATATGATTTGCAACATTATCATTATCTTCTCATTTTAGTCGTAAGCCAGAGAGTTCAGGAATAATTCTCATTTTTTTATTTTAATACAATGGTTTTAATTGAACAACGTTAAACATCAATTCTATATTTAGCAACAATTTATCTAAAAAACCTTTAATGAATAATCCAAACAATGGTGTCTCAAATACTGATCCTTGCGGTACTCCAAAAAAAAAACTTGATTAAATAGTTTTTGTAAACGATTTTTTAAATTTATTTTATAAGACACTAAACCACGTAAGGTCTTAAGTCGAAGGTAACATTTTGTAATTGATTACTTAATTAATTAGAGTACAATGAAAAATCTCTAAAATCATAAAAATGTAGTTTGTATTTCGAAAGAGTTAAAACTTTTTTAGTTTTTGGTTATAATTGTAAAAATGTTTAAACTTGTCCATTTTTGAAAATTTTCATTTTATTAAAATCTCTAAATTCTAGTAAAATAAATCCTCTAGAAAGTTGCATAATAAATTGATCCCATTCATTTAAGTGTAAAACTATAAATTAATTTTATTCTATATAAAAAATCTCAATAAATTATCTTTCAACAATGAAACAAAATACTTACAAAATTAATCTTTATATTCACATTGGCATCGCTTTAAACAAAGCGAAATATATTATTGCGAATATAAATACAAATTAAAGGAATCACGATAATGTAAAATATTTCCTATTTCTAAAAAAAAATTAAAATTGTAATCCAAAATTTATTATAAAATGTCGCAATTAATCCATATTAAGGCTTAGTGTATACTATATAAATGGTGAACTGCAATCAGCGTTTATAGTATATAGTATACATTTTCGTATAAACATAGTAAATAGTAATAATTATTACCGTACATAATTTTATATTATTTATAGTTAACTCCTAAAGCCTAGCACATATACAGTGTGAATGTAAAAAATGTTTTTTTTAGATTTAATATTGTAAAGATAATTATGTGACAAAGGTCATGAGTTCGTGTATCGATCTGACCTGATATTTTATTCAAAAATCTAAATTTAGTAATAGCATTTAATAATCTAGTAGTAGACAATTGACATCCACAAAATTTTTGAATCTTTCATTTCAAGTACCTTTCACGTTGGATTTAACCAATTTTTGTTTAATGATAAGTAGGTATGTAATGCCCTCCAATTTCTGAAATTTTTACCAAACTTTGACCCCGACTTTCGTTTATCGCCCTTCATTTGTTACGAAAAACTCTCGAACCTTCAGCAAAAACTGTTTTTTTCTGAAATGTATACCAAATATTGAGCACGTCTTTCATTTAACACCCTCCAAACCTCCGCGAAAAATGTTTTTTCCTAACATTTTTACAAAACTTCTGTCCCTCGTCTATAACTCTATACGATACTAAAAACCCTCCAAACTTTCACAAAATATGTTTTTTTCTAAAATTGTAACCAACACCTTCCTTTATATGATATCAAACATCCTTTAATCCTCCGCGAATTTTTTTTTCTGAAATTTTTACCAAAGTTTGACCTCGTCCGGCCTCTAAAGCCCTTCATATGAGACCAAATACCCTCCACCTTCCACAAAAAGACGTATTTTTCTGATAATTTTTATCAAATTTTGACCCTGTCCTTCGTCTAACGCTCTTCATTAGATACCCTCCGAACCTCTGCTTAATTTGTTTTTTTTTCTTCTGAAATTTTTACCAAATTTTGACTCCGTCCATTTTCTAAAGCCCTAACTATGATACTAAACAACCTTGAACCCTCCGCAAAAAACTGTCGTTCGTCTAATGGCCTTCATATGGAAAATTGGTTTATTTTTCTAAAATGTTTACCAAATTTTGACCCTGTCCGTCTTCTAAAGCCTTTCATATGATACAAAACACCCTCGAACCCTCCACAAAAAACGTATTTTTCTAAAATGTTTACCAAATTTTGAACTGTCCCTCATCTAATGCCCTTCATATGATACCAAATACCCTCCAAACCTCCGCGAAATATGTTTTTTCCTGAAATTTTTACATAACTTTGACCCTGTCTCTCGTTTAACGCCTCTCATATGATACCAAACACACTCCAATCTTCGGAGAAAATGTTTTTTCTGAAATTTTTACCAAACGCGAAATTTCTTTTTTCTGAAATTTATACCAAACTGTTACCCCGTCCGTCCTGTAAAGACCTTCAAATGATACCAAATATGCTCGAACTCTCAACAAAAAAACGAATTTTTCTGAAATGTCTCCAAACCTCTGCAAAAAATGTTTTTTCTTGAAAATTTTTACTAAACTTTGACCCCGTCCGTCTTCTAAAGCTTTATATATGATACTAAACACCCTCGAACCCTCCATACAAAAAACTTATTTTTCTGAAATTTTTACCAAATGTTGATCCTGTCCCTCGTATAACGCCCATCATACGATACTAAACACCCTCCAATCCTTCGCAAAATTTGTTTTTTTCTCTAAATTTTTATCAAACTTTGAAGCCGTCCGTCCTCTAAAGCCCTTCATATGATACCAAACACCTCCGAACCCTTCAAAAAAGACGTATTTTTCTGAAATTTTCACAAAATTTTGACCCTGTCTCTCGTCCAACGTCCTTCATATGAATGAAAATTTGACTCCTTCCGTTTTCTAAAGCCATTCATATCATACAAAACACCCTCAAACCCTCCACAAAAAACAAATTTTTGCTGAAATTTTTCACAAATTTTTACTTTGTCCCTCTTCTATAACGCCCTTCATATGATACCATAAACGCACCCTCCAAATCCCCCTCTAAAAATGTTTTGTTTTGAAATGTTCACTAAACTTTGACCCTGTCCCTCGTCTATAGGGTGTTAGAGCGCCAACTGTTATAGGGATTTTAAAACGCTGGTGAAGGGATCAGCTATAGAGACTGGGAGTTTTCGCTAAAGTGTAATTTTAATTTCTTTAGTGTAATTTTTTAAATTAATTAAATTCCAAATACTGTGTTAATACGCACTACTCAGTTTAGTTTGAAACAGTTTTACTTTTTGTAGCAATACAAATATACATAAGATAAAAGTTGATCCATATGCAGACCAGATTTAGAGTAAAGGACAAAATGATGATAATGAAATGTTCACCATATAACACAATATAGCTTGAGCTTCCAATATAAATTTGTACATTTGCATATATATTTTATATGAATATTGAGAGTATGAAATAAAGAATAATGTAAAAATGTATAAATCGATAAGTTATAAACAGTTTTGCTAAATTCGATGTTCGCATTTCAACAATCTACACAATTTTCTCGACGATATACAAAATACAATAATAATCTTCCTTCAACATAAAAAACCTTTTTATTATATAGTTGGATCCACCTCGCTCCTCCACATATACACAATATTATATTGTGGAGTTTTATATTATTATATGGATATTGGATAATATGAATATATGAGAAGAATGTTATTTTATTATATATTAGGATACATATTTGTATGTATATGGATGATATGAATTGCAAATTATGCTACATGCTCAAAAAGGTGAATGATCAGTTTTTTTTATATATAAAATTCGAAAAATATAATATTGTATCGTTTAATGCCCTACAACGCTCGAGCAGTTCTACATATTACAAAAATATGGATCAGGCCAAGCATCATCAGAATATTATTATATGCTTTTCCGGAAAATATTTTTTTTAGTATTCTTCTTAATGGTCTATATAACCATCCATTCTATGCATAACATAAATATTTAGTGTGAACTTTAATATTCATATTTTAGCTTCGTTTATGTGTGATGTGATGTACATAAATCATTTTTTGGGGTTGTTTTTTTTTATTTCATATTAAATATTGATTTTGTAATTGCATTGATTGAACTTATGAGCTTTTCCGATATATTTTTTTTTTAATAAATATTTTTTCTTTTTTGTAATAAAAATATCCTTTATACCGATATAGTGATTTTTTTATATGGAAATATTTTTTTTATTATTTTATCTTACATATCAAAGGGTAATTTGAGTCAAACACTACAATATCATGTTTTTTCTATACGTATAGTTTTATTGAAGATAAACAATAATTTGTAAAACAAGCGAAACAAAGGATAAAAGAACTTTTCCATATATATCCATATATGATTTGTGCAGTATAGTTGATATGGTTTTGTGCTGGGAAATACAATAAAAATCGTAATGCAAAATACAAAAACTGAATATATAGAAAAGGATTGATAATGATATAAGGTGACCTTCCGCAAAATTCTTTTTATTAGGTACAAAAAAAATGTACGACAGAACGTTCAAGTAGTCAAAAAAATTCTGCTCAAAATCATAATTTGAATGCAATTTTCTATCACACTTTTCGTTTTTAAAAGAAATAATTAATAGAAAATATTTAGTATATTAAGTTGTTTAGTAAATATACTTGAGGGTGTTTTTAAAAAATATGCAATCGATTTTTCAACTTTTCAAAATGAATTCGATCGATAAAAATTCTTTTTTTTTAATTTTAAATATTTACACTAAATTTTTTTTTAAATTTTAACCTTATAAATAGGGGTAACGCGGGTGCACTACTATTTTTTTCTCGACAAACCTTGCTTCAACATTTCTGTTTACTTTTTTGTGCGGTGAAATATTTAGGATTTTTTCAATGTTCCATATTTTTTTTATATGTTTAGTAATTTAGAAAAATATTTTTTCTCAGTGTATTAAATAAAAAAAATATATTTTTTAAATTAAATCGGTGACATGACATAACACCCAAAAGCTTTAACAAACTTAAAAGCTAACACCCAACAACGTTAACAATTTTTTTTTCTCATTTTTTCTATTGTCTTCAGGTGTTATGTTATCACCGAATCACACGAAAACTTATTTTTTGTTTATGTCTTAAAACCGATAAAATTCCCCTTCTCAAAACTATAGACAAATCGATGGGATTATATTTTCGCTGCTATAAATTATAAAAAATCAGAAAAAAACTTAATAAAACTTTGTCTTTGGGTGTTATGTCACGTCACCTTTTTCTAAATTGATCAAATTTCTAGTAAGATCTAACAAATTCAATCCAAAAATAAATATTTAGTCACTTTTAAATTTCACAAATTTTGAAAATCAATCCACCCTTATACAAGTCAATGAACTATTTTTCAATAATATTTATCCCAATTGAATGTCCTCTTCAAAAAAAAATATATAGAAATTATAAAAAATAGTTACGTTATTGAGGTCAGGCTTACCTTCTTCAATTTTATTATTGATGCAATTATTCAAATCCACTATTTGTTGAACCGTCCTATTGTTGCTGTACGTTGATGTATTTGTTGCATTCATATATGCAGTTGTTGGAGTTGATGCAATTATTGGCTGTGTATCTGCAATACAAAAAAAAATGATTAAATTAGATTTTTCAATTGAATTGTTTATATTAATGTTGAAATTTTCCATTACCATTGACAATAAATCGATTATAATTATTTTCATCATCCGCATTATAGTAATTAGTTTGGTTATTTTCACAACCATTCAACGAGATTATGGTGCTTGAATTTTGGTCATTTTCATTAATACTTTGACCGCTGCAACTACGACTGATAATTTCATTTTCCACCAGGAATTGTACTTTTTTACGGTGTGATGGCATTGGTATGTAAAATTGAGTAGATCCAGAATTTCGTCTATTCGGATCGGCCGCAATCGATGAACCATCCAATTTTGTACTTTTTGTTAGCAAAGCGCTGGCTTTGCCATTTAACATTTTCTTACTGTCAGTCAGATTAGTTGAGATCGAAGATTTAGCAGATTTTTGCTGATATGACGTTGAACTGGACTTGATGCTATTTGAATTGTAGCTATGCTCTGATGATTCACTGGATGCTGGACGCTTTAGTATTGATTTTATAGAATTTATTTGTTGTAAATGATTTGGCGATAGAATGTCTTGAGAGAGATGGGACAGAGTTGCATTGGTGAGAATAAATTCAACTTCACCATAACCATCGTCATTTGCGGGTGTATGTGGATCTGATTTTTTCCGCGGAGGCCGAAACGGTTCATTTTCTACAACATTATCGTATGAGTCTAAATCATCAAATGTGTTTAGTTTGTCAAAAACAAATTGATCAACATCTTCTTGGACTGCTGAGGAGGGTCTACTTGTAGGTGTGCAATTGCCCGAAGAAAGTCTTATACGCTGGCCTGCCAATGCTGCAACGTTTAAATCAATTTGTTTTTCTGGTTTTGTATAGCTTGGACTTAGGACTTTTTCATATTGTTTTGAATACATTTCATAATTATCATCATTTGGTGAGAACTCATTGTTATGAGATATTTTCGAAATTAACTCATACGCATTTAAATCACAACGCAAAATAGATTTTCGATAGGCTGGATCCATTTCGTTGTCAGTCCAATCCCGTTTATTCGAAGCATTTCGACTTGCACTTCGACTTCGATTGTTATCAATTTTCTTCGGCGATGGACTACGCTTTCTCGTTCTACTTCGACTACGCGATGGACTAGAGCTTTTAGCACGAACATTTTTATTTGATTTTAGAATATTGTTCACTGGTTGCAGTTCAGGTGACACTAATCGCGATCTTCTCATCATATCGTATGGATCATTTTCAGCATTCAATATTGACGGTCGTTCCTTGTAGCCAAACGTGGACGTTGGCAGCCGCACTGTACCGGCGCTGCCACGAGCCGTACGTATTATAGGCGTAGTCGACTGCAACCGAACTGTTCCGCCAATCGGAGCCAACGGCAAGCGGGATCCTTTACATTTCTTACAAATAGTCGCTTTCTTAAAGTCTCGTTTTGTTCCGGAAATATATTCAGGACACGAACAGATAAGAACCGTAACATCTTGTATTTTGGAAAACATTTGCTGTCGGTTATCGGAAACGGTCGAAGTTGGATACCCACGAACCGTACCGCCACCGCCACATAGCCAAGGATCGGCATATTTCATAGACCGCGAGAGGGCACTTTCATTTTCACTGTAATCGGGTTGTTTTTCTTTTTTTGTTATTTTTAAACGTTGACTCCATGATTTTTTGGATTTATCTTGTACCTGAAAGTGAACAAAATAAAGTTAGATCATTTTTAGGTTTGTGATATTATCATTTCATATATAAGTGCTCAGCTATTTTTACTCGATTTTAAAGGGTTAAAAAAGTGCAATGTCAACACTTTTAAAATAAAAATGTAGTTTTTGCTTATTGTTTTAAAAGCAATAGAAATTTCGTCTAAAGTACAGGAGAGGAGGCTGAAAAAAGAACGATGGACTAAAACACTTAAAACTAAAATTAAAGCTCTTGTCAAGATCTTTCATTTGAATCTATACAATATTCTATATAAAAAGAAAATTATTTTGTTAAATTTGGTTAGAAATGATCAAAGTTATAGATTTTTTTTATTGTTCTAATGTATAACGGATGATGTGCAGATCCTCTTCAAAATTTATTGTGGAGCTAATGATTTTTTCGGAATAACTTTTGTTAAAAAAAATATTCCGGGTTACCTATTTAGTCAAACCTCATTATTTTTTTCGAGTTCTTTTAACTTAATAGTTTTTAAACCTTTTCCTTCGGATAGGAAACCTAGCGCTTCAAATCTGGAAAACAAATATTCTTAAGGAAACTTCTATCCCTTCAAAAAGTTTGGAGGGCATTTAAGAGTCTCAATCATTTTTTATTCTTCTTATAATGGATTGGACTTTTCAGTATTTTCTCCCTCTCTGAAAGGAGGCTAAGCGGCATAAAACTCTTAGAATAAACGTTATTCAGAGCTCCCTAAAAAATTGGAGAGGATCCAAGGAAATTGAAGGAGTTGATTTTTTTTCATATAGGTATGCAAATTCGCGTATAGTAATTTATTAAATATTTTATAATTTTTGAATTTATTATAATGAAAACAATTTATAAATAATAATTACAAAATTCTCATAGTTTAAGACAATAAGTCAGTGGCGAGCGGTTGATTTTTAAATAGACAACAGGAAAAATTCTAGAACGCACTGACTTATCGTCAAAAATTGTGAGAATTCTTTCTGAGTTAAATGGTAAAAAAGCTTTTTCTCATATCTCAAGCAATTTATTGATATTTTAACAAATAATGTTTTCACTTTTATTTAAAATAAATTATTTTGGTTTCTTCGCTTAAATTTACTGCTACTTAAAATTTTACTTTTATACGAAAAATTACCATTAATAAATCATTTGTTTTAAAGACTCCGCAATTAAAATACAATACGTATATATATATATATATAATTATTCAATTTATACGTTTTTTTACACAAAAACGTACATCCTGCCATACAAAAAAAATATTTTTTCACTTAACAATAATAATTTTTTTATTGAATAAAAAACAAACTATACACACAAATGCGTTTAAAAAACGGAAATAAAATATTATTATTTTTAACTGGCTATTTTTGCATAATATTATAATCGAGCACTAATATAATTTTCATGTCAACTTTTGTACCCTTCCATTATAACATACATAATTTCCATACGTGTCAATATAATATGAACGCATCACTTATAGATAGACTGGCCGTAAGACAAATCACCATGTCCAGACGAATGAGACACGCCGGTTACACAAAAAAAACCTATCAATTTACAAAGTGACAAGATAATGCACTTATTATAAGTTCGCATTGTATGCCAAGTCCAACACTTTTTTTGCATCAAGGTTAACACTTTATCACATATGTGTGGTAAATAATGTCCAACATTACACTTTACTTATATCTATAATGTAATTTTAAATTACAAATTTTTTTTTGCATTAATTGAAAATGAAAATGGAAGAAAAAAATGTATCAACAATTTAAAATTATTTAACAACAAAAAAACATTAAAAAAGTGAAATCGTGGGTAATTTTTTCCCTTTTTAAAGAATTTGCGATTTTTGCATTGTTTGATGTACAAAAAAAATAAAAGTGTTTTTTCTTCTAATTGGAATAAGTAATTTGTATTTTTTTATAATTTTATTAGAGTGGGTTCATGGACGCAGATTATTTCTTAATAATTAAATTTTTATATTGAAGTTCGATGGGTATATATTATATGTTCAATATATCGATAAAAATATATTTTTCTAATTTATTGATTTTTAAATTTCGATATTCAACATCAACATCAACAATAACCTTTTTTTATTATCATCAAATCATTCTTGCTTTGCTCTTTTAAAAATCATCGATATATCGAAAAATATCAAGGATTTTTTAAAAATATCAAAAATGTAAATCATCGATATTGAAAAATCTTCGAAAATTCTAATATCCATGATTTTGATTTTCGATATTTATAAAAAAAATTATCGATATTTTTTTCGATATATCGATATTTTTTCAAAGACCTTAAAAAAAAGAATATGATTTTTGTATTAAAAAAAAAATTATTAACGAAATATCGAAAACAATCGACATTTTACTTATTATTCGTCAATCTCTCTGATAAAATCTAATAAGCAAAAAAAACTATATTATCGATAATATCGATGTTGAATGTCAAAATATTTAAATATCGATAAATTAGAAAAAAAAATATATATTTAAAATCACTTTTCAGTGGTCGATGTTCCTAAATTTCAAATTATCGCTAACATCGACGAAAAATATCGATGGTGAATTATGCGTTTACAGTGGCTTGAATTAGCAACTCCGAAAATCTACAACGAACATCTTATGCTGTCCCCTCACGTTAAGTATTTCGGAGTTATCCTGGACGCTAAACTGACTTAGAACAAGCATGTGGAAGTTAAAGTAGATAAAGCAACAAAAGTCTTCTGGCAATGCAGAAGAGCTTTTGGAAACCTGTGGGG
>JANSTW010050090.1:0-12758 GCA_027564275.1 Diadocidia ferruginosa
GAAACTGAAAATATTAGAAATATGTCCAAGCTTCTTGCCTGTTTTGAAGGAAATAATATCAAATATATTCGACAAAGAAATCTGAAAAATGATTTATTGAATGGTTTCTTATATTTTGAAATCTGAATAAGTTTGAGCTTTGGAAAATCATTTAATATTAAAAAAAACCATGAATAATAATTGTTATAAATCAGAAGCGTTGTTTGCTCGTCTGTTTGTATGCCAAATCTAGTGAAGAATAATTGTTGACCCCGTTTTTCGGGGTACACTGATTTAAATCATGACAATATACAAGATCTTTTTTACTACAAGGCTGAATCTTAACTTCTTCAAAAACGTCGAAAACTTAAATTCTTGAAAATATTGAATCACGAATCTTACTGTTGAATTTATATTATACTTAGGGTTTGTTTAAATTATTATTTTGAAGTGAAAACTTCTTTGGTCTCGTTGAGCAGAGGGAAAAAATTCAATTTAGCGTCCGCAACTCCAATTATTAAATGGGAGGAGCTTAAGTTGCATAATGATTTTTAGTATAAAAAGCGGAAAAATTAAATAATAATAAAGTCAGTCATTACACGGTTTAGTATTTAATAGAAAAAATAATAAGTCCATCTATATAGGACAACGAAATAGGTAAATAATCAATAAAATAAAAATATCATAGGGTTGTCAATGAGAACTATCGAATATCAGATATAAAATGGCCAAAATGGTTCATATTGATCCTTTGTATGGGAGTCAAGAATACGATGATGATATAGAATAAATTAAATATAATAAATGAAGAGCATCTGTATATCTGTTTTGATCTGTGGTTTCTGTTGTATATATATTAAAAACTTTAGTATTATAAATGTTATAATATAATATTGACCTTTCGCCAACTTTATATAATATAGTTAATTTTGGTTAATTATTCTTATTTTTGGATAAAGTACACTTGAGCCAGCCCCTCTTCCATGTACCAAATTTATTATCCATAGAGGAAGGGGTCTCTCCAGACACCCAATCGCATACTTTAGAAATTGACATAATGCCCAAATACAACACCAAAAATATATTGAAATTATTCCTTCTAAAAATTAAAAATTAAATATATTTTGCGGGTCTTAAGTATTTGAGTGTAATGTCACCGATTTAAAGACGTCTAAACCGTATAGAACCGATTTTACTCAAAATTTCAGGATCCCATTTTTTAGGCATGCGGAGAAGTTAGTACTTCTTGTACAAAAAATAAGAATTTGTAAAATATTTATCATTTTTAGCAAATGTTTTAATTGTTTGGGAATTTTAGTTGTCTATTTTAATTAATTTATAAAAAAAAATCAATTTTAAAGTCACACCTAGGGCTGTTCGATATTTGAAAAACATCGATTTTTCGATATTCTTCGATATATCGAATATCGATATCAAAGAGCAAAAAAAGGAAAAAACACGGTATTTAACAAAAAATATTTAAATATAATAAAAATTATTGGCCGAAGTGTAGAATTTCCCCCCTTTTGGATACTCTCCAAACATTGCAGGGAGGTAGTTGGGTCTCGTCTAAACAATGTTTGTTCTTGCGGCGATTGGACTCCTTCCGGTGGGGAAGAGGTTTAAAGTTTGTATGCAAAAGTTTTAAAATGCAATATTTTAATGCCAAAATTTTAAGTTATTTTTTATCACCCCAGACCATGTCTAAATTTGCTTTTTTAAATTGGTAAAAAAATAAATGTAATTTAATTTCGTATACAAAATACAAACTTTAAACCCCTCCTCCTCTGAAAGGGGTCCAAGCGCCGCAAACTTTCCCAACAAGCGTTGTTCAGGGAAGACTCCCCTACCATCCTGCAAAGTTTAGGGAGGATCCAGGAGGGGAGGAAATTCTACTTATTTGCAAAATTATTTAGTTATAATCATAAAACAAACCAAAAAAGCGATAATATCGAATGAAAATATCGAATATCGAAGGAAAATATCGAAATCCATCATACAAAATATCGAAAATTAGAAAACATCGATATATCGATACATCGAACAGGCCTAGTCACAGCTTACCTAAAGGTAGTTTTATATCACGAAATTTACTCAAAAAAAAAATGTTATTGAAAAAATTGGACATTGAATCGGAGGGGGTTATAGTTAGAGGGTGAAATTCCCGGCTTTTTCGATTTCCCGGGATACGAGAAATCGAAAATCAGTTATCCCGCGGGAAATCCCGAGAAATATTAAAAACGCGACGCGATTGAAAGAGTCAGTTTTTTAACATACAAAACAACAAATATAAAAAAATATTTGTTGTTGTTGTCGCGTCGCTTGCTATCGCTTACAATCGCCTAGATGTGCGGTCTCCTTTATAAAGCATAAAAACGGTGTTCTACATGTATCAGTAATATTTCTCAATTATACATACTATGCGGGCACTATAGGGTTAACAATATCGTTCTATTTGAAAATGTGTTATTTGATATGTGCTATAGAATTTTTGTTTAATTTACTTGGTTGATTTCAAGTCAAACTTTTGTTGTTTTTTATGATCCCGGGAAGACTAAGGGTCTTCACCCCCCCCCCCCCCTCAGTAGTTTGGTATAAAATCAATAGTTGACAATTGGCAGATATTTATTTAAATTTTAATAGCTGATGTATCTTATAGTTTATAGGAAATTCTTACCTTTTTACAAATAATTTTATTGATATAAAAATCCGCACATAAAGTTACGTATTTTTTGTTCTTATTATCTCCAATGATACGAAAAATTGTTGAAGAAGAAAAATTTACATTCACACACGATATTATATTATGATATAGAAATGTCTTTATTTTATTTCTTAATTATTATTAAATTATTATTATTTATTTGATTATTTAATTATTTTTTTATATTTTAATATTTGAAATTATCGGTTATATATTTTAATTCAAAACTGTTTCTAAGGATGTGCTTTCTATGCATCTAATTCTATGTGTCCCTCTACAATATATTGGTGGCTCTAACGAGTGTGCGGTGTGCAGGACACTAAATATAGAATACGTATATTATATAGGTGCTGGTCAAATAACTCCTTTTAATATAATATAATTTTTTATGGAGGATTATTGTAAGGATTAATTTTAATTTAATTTTCTTGCTCGCACTAATTAAATTTAATTTTTTAGAATATTATTTCGCAGTTTTTTTTTTTATAAATAACTTGTAAATGGTTACTTTGTATTTAGAAATTAACAAATTGTTTGTTAATATTGCGTTGCACTAAATTTTACATGAACCCATGCACTATATAAGCAGCCTTTTATTAACTTTTAATTTTTATTATAAATGGATCGGATAATTTGTTTATATAATTTGATAGTTTTAGTTTTTAAATTATTTTTAAAATTAACAATTTAAAAAAAAATATTATTTCACTTATTTTTTAAAGAATATTTTAGATTAGATTTTAGCGAGGGAATATCGCTACTCTCTTTAATTGGGTTTTAATTTTATTTGTTTTTTTTTTAAATTATTTTTTTTTAATTTTTTTTAATATAATTTCTTTAATTTCACTCTTCTTTTTCAAAATAATATTTCTCGTTAAATTGTATTTAAAAACCAAACACTTGTTTATCCCCGGTACACACACTTGACACTATATCCGTTTGGTCGTTATGTTCTTTTGAATTTCACGTAATTTTTTTTAATGTAAATATGCGAACTTGTTGGTTGCTTCAAAGGCATTGATGATCTGAATCTGGCGGTATGTATACGCAGAAAAACACTATTGGTATTGAATTCAGTTCCAAAATTATTTTTAAGAAAAACGAAACGATAGGTAATAATATGTTGGCTTGTAAAAAGGTCAAATCAATGCCAACGGAATTCTTGTCTTAGGGCCAGCATTACCGCATTAATGTTTAGAAGAAGAAGCATAGGCAGCGATTTGCAAACCAACCAAAAAAAAAACCACACAAACTTATATAAAAAATTGGGAACTAGCCAGTTGGACAGAGCAGCAGTAACTCTGGCACACCGTTGGCAAAAACTTAACGAATTTTTGTTGTACACGAATTCTTTTGGATGAGATTTGCTGCTGCTGTGTGGTAGACAACTCGGAGACGGCATAACATCATATATATGTTTTCTATAAAATCGGGATGGACAAAAAGTTACTTATTTTTTTTTTCTAATTTATTTTTATTTTTTTGGCGAGTTTACTTATGTGTAATATATTTTTTTTATTTTTTCAATAAAGAAGTATGCGTCAATCGTGCCCAAAGGCACGATTGGCGCGTGTTCTGTGCCAGAAGCGGCACAACACTGTACTGTGCTGCTGGCAAACAATTTGCAAACACTGGCTCCACTCCAAAATCTCTGCATATGTGCGATGTATATATGTTGAGCTATATTATGTTGCACAAATTTTATCGCGTAATCGTTTTCCTTCCTTTCGCACAGATTTTCCACATGTTCAATGTTCATATAGCGAGAATTGCTTGTATATTATAGACAGAGCGGGGGAAAATCGCTACTCTCTTGAATGTTTTGATTTTCTTTCTGTATACCCACATATAAACAGACGTGTTGGAAAATGTGTATAATTTTCATAATAAACGTGAAAATCTCACACACATCACCATTGATGTATATGATGTCCATCTTCATCTATATCAAGATTGATTTAGACACTCGCATCTCAAGTCTCATCTTATTTGTACACAAAAATTCTACTTAATCTCAATTTGGACGCAACGCATTATATAATAAGATGCAACTCGCACTGTATATAGAAGAAAATATTGTAAAAATATATTTTAGTGAAAACCTGATGAAAAATTGAAAAGAAAATGTATAGAGAATAATTTTTTGTCATCGCATTTGTACAAGGTATATATTATTATAAAAGCACGTGACACGGGAGCATGTAGTTTATCGTTGAT
Source organism: Diadocidia ferruginosa (assembly GCA_027564275.1). Classification (NCBI taxonomy): domain Eukaryota; kingdom Metazoa; phylum Arthropoda; class Insecta; order Diptera; family Diadocidiidae; genus Diadocidia; species Diadocidia ferruginosa. Next base: position 4,901 of record JANSTW010050090.1, read on the forward strand.
TTGATTTTGAAAAATCATGATATGATTTTCCCAGAATAAAAAAGCAAGAGATTTTGATGGAAAAAATCGGTCCGAGAGCCCCCAGTAAAACTGATATGCTGTTTTTACTATCTTTTGAAGTTACAACTAGATCAATTTTATAAAAAAAAACGTATAGAAGCCTCTTATCCCTTTGACCTTGAGACTCCAAATTCAATTGCAGAGTATAGAACTATAGAACCATTAAAAACTCCAAAACAAATTTGAACAAATCCGTCTACTGTTAAAAAAACTTTATCTCTTTGCTTATATTTTCCATACAAAAAAAAAATCGTATAGGAGCCCCTCTTCACCTTTGCCCTAGAGGTCTTAAATGCGATCCCACAGTATTTCATCTCTAATAACTCACACATACTAAAATTCCGCCAAATCCGTTTACTCGTGAAAAAAAAACTTTCTCTATATACTCATATTTATTTCCCATTTTTACAAAAAAAAATCATATGGGACCCCTATCTCCCCTTTGACCTACAGACTCTAAATGCAATCCCAAACAATGGAACCACTAAAAACTCACGCTGACTAAATTTTGGCCAAATCTGACCATTGGTTCAACTCATTTTTGTGTTTAAAAAATCGAGGACAGACACTTTTTATTTTCTTGTTTTTCTGTATTAGGGCATCATAAAATGAGAAACGTGGCCATTTGACCATTTTGACCAAAATTATGGCTTGTACTATATACATTTTTCCCAGAATCAAAGACCAACCGATTTTGATTGAAATAATAAATGAATTGAACTTCGCTAACGATTTTTAAACGAATTTCGGTGATTCTAGAATAGTCAGGAAACAGGCAAATGAAAAATCGTTGACTTTTCAAAGACCTTTTTTCCAGAATAAAAAATCAACTGATTTTGATGGAGAAAATTAATGAATTGAACTGCCTTCTATTACAATCGCACTCTTTTGACATCCTCTAACGATTTTTAAACGAATTCAGGAGATTCTCAAATATTCAGGAAACAACAGACTTTTCTTAGAGATTTTTCCCAGAATCGAAATCCAACCGATAGCAATCGCAATCTTTTACCATCCTCTAACGATTTCTAAACGAATTTCGATGATCCTAAAAAAATCAGGAAAGAGGCAAACGAAAAATCGTAGACTTTTCATATATATTTCCTGATTTTGATTCCAAAATTCAAATGATTTTATTGAAAAAATAAACAAATTGAACTGCCCTCTATGGCAATCGCAGTCTCTTGACATTCTCTAACGATTTTTAAATGGATTTCGGTGATTCTAAAAAATTCAGGAAACAGGCAAACGAAAAATCGTAGACTTTTCTTAGAGATTTTCCTAGAATCAAAAATCAACAGATTTTGATGGAAAAAATGAACGAATTGAACTGCCTTCTATAGCTATTGCAGTCTTCCGACATCCTCTAACGATTTCTTAACGAAATCCGGGATTCTAAAATAGTCGGGAAATCGACAAACAAGAAATCGTGGACTTTTCATACAGATTTTTTCTAAAATCAACAGATTTCGATAATTTTAAGTCACGAAACAGGCAAAATCGTGGATTTTTCATAGGAATTTTGCCAGAATCAAAAATCAACAGATTTCGATTTAAAAAATGGACGAGTTGAACTGCCTTCTATAGCAATCGCAGTCTGCCGACATCCTCTAACGATTTCTCTAACGAAATCCGGGATTTTAAAATAATTAATAAACAGACAAACAAGAAATCGTGGACTTTTCATACAGATTTTTTCTAAAATTAACAGATTTCGAAAATTTTAAGTCACGAAAAAGGCAAAATCGTGGATTTGTCAAAGAGATTTTTTATAAAATCTAAAATTAGCAAATTTTGATAAAAAAAATGGACGAGTTGAACACTGAACAGCCTTCTATAGCAATAAAGGTCTTTTGACATTCTCTAACGATTTTTAAACGAATTCAGGGGATTCTAAATTAGTCACGAACGAATCGTGGAGATTTTTTCCAAAATCTAAATCAAAATTTGATTAAAATCAGATTTTGATGAGAAAAAATGAACGAACGGTAGTTCAGCCTTCTATTACAATCGCAGACCTCTAATAATTTCTCAACGAAATCCGGGATTCTAAAATAGTCGGGAAATCGGCAATCGAGGAATCGTGGACTTAGATTTTTTTTTCTAAAATCAACAGATTTTGATGAAAAAAATGGACGAATTGAACTGCCTTCTATAGCAATTGTGACATGGATCCTCTAACAATTTCTAAACGAATTTCGGGTGATCCTACTCAGGAAACAGGCAACGAAAAATCGTAGACTTTTCTTAGAGATTTTTCTAAAATCTAAAAAACAATTTTGATGAAAAAAATTTACGAATTCAAGCAATCGTGCTCTTTTGAAATTTTATTGTTTTTTCTAATTTCTGGAAAAATCTGTTTTAACCCATTGAGGCCCCAGCAAATTTTTACGTTAAATTTGAATGGAACAAAATAAGTATAAGTTTGCTTGTGATCCGCATTATCTATTATATAGATGGACACTAAATATTCAATATTTTGTAAAAACGCAATTCAAAAACAAAATAAATATCAAAGTCATATGCATATAACGATAGATGTAAGTGCATTTCAATATTACTTATAGATGCAAAATTTACTCACGTACTTATCGTATGTATTAAGGCGCACATACAAAAATCACAATGCATATTAGACAATTTAGTATACAATATTGAACTCTCGAAAAAGAAAATGAATGGAAAAAATAATAATAATAAAAGAAACTCTATTATACATATAGAGGAGAAGTCAGCAAGTATGCAAATAAATCATTTGGACATGGAAGCAAAAAAAATCTGTTTGCTTTTCTGTGTCGCCCAATAAATATAAATATTTTTTTTTTAAAAAGTTTGTTTTTCTTTCTCTATGCGACCTATAAGAGCAGTATGTTGAATTGTTGAGGCAATATTGCTTCATATTTTTTGTAATGAAATTTCTTTTATACAATTTAAATAAACTGGCATTTTTAAACGTTTTTTTTATATAAACATAATTGTGTTCTAACTTTTCAATTCAATATTCATTAAGAACATATAGAAAGGTTTTACAATAAAAAAAAAAAACAATTTTTCTATAAACGGTCAAATTTGATTTCAAATTTTGACTTTTGGTTTAAATGTGATTTTTTATATAAAAACTTATTCACTGGACTTTCTGACAGAGAATCGCCCATATACTTGATTTTTTATCATCTAACACAAGTATATTATATCAACAGTAATTTGCACAGATTCCATGAAAAGAACAACAAACTAGAAAAAAATGTATTTTTAAGAAATTCGAAATACGCGAACAAATATATTTCCCTCTACATTATAAAATTCACGCATATGCCTTTGCACTCATCATCTCGACTATTGTACAAATTTACTAGCTATAAATGCGAAAATGTCTGCGTTTTTTATTATATTGTTGTACAAAATATACTTAGAAAAATGTTAAGTAAAAGTGTGTTTTGAAAATGTTACAAGTTAAATGCAGTGGCGAAGCTCCTCCGATCGACCCAATATCAGCAACATAGGGTGATTCCAATACAATGTCATAAATCTCATATACCATATTTTATTGCCTAGATGAGAAAAAGTACTCTCTGCAATTAGCTTTGATTGAAACAACTTTTTTTAAATTGTTTTTTCAATTTATTTCGTCTCCACCGTAATTAGCTGCTATAAATCACTTGATATTGATCTGTTGCAAATTGCAAAACCAAATTTCTTTACAATTATTCTGATATATTGAGTCTGAACAAATAAACCTATTTGTAATAATATGAAATTTGATAAATTTGCTCGCACTCATATAAATATAAATAAATTAGGATAGATCGTTCAGCAAGTCTTATATTCATTTGACTGAATCAAAATCTATATATTAATTCAAATAGAATGGCTCAAAGTAACTTGAAATGAGGGACGGAAACCAATTTGAATATGGAGTTGGTTTGGTTTTGGGGTTTTCCGATAATTTTCGGTTATGGTTTTGGTTTTACAAGTTTTCAAAATTTGATTTTGGTTTTGGGTTTTATATTTTTAAATTATTTTTTTAACAAAAATGATTGGTCGAAATCAAGTTATGAAATAATCTACACAAGGTTAAATTTTTCCCCTCCTTTGACCTTAAATATGGTCTAGGTCGAATTTGGAAAATTTCCCCTCATTTTGACTGTGATCATTTCCCCTCATTTTGACTGAACATTTCGTCTCATTTTGAATGTGAACATTTCCCCTCATTTTGACTCAAGGCCAAGTTTTAACGTTTCCTCTCCTTTTTTTATATAAAAGGCAGGTCGATGTACATAATAATTCAGTCAGCGTCTCGATACCAATCGTGTCACTTCAATAATATTGAGAGCGATCTCCATGCTACTCATTCACGTGTTACAAGAGTTTTGATCTGTAACACACACACATTCACGTGTTACAAGAGTTTTGATCTGTAACACACTCATTCACGTGTTACAAGAGTTTTGATCTGTAACACACATATATTTATTTACAGGTACATGTTACAAGACTATTGATCTGTAACAATAAGTAATCTATTTATTCTCCGACAGATCTGCATTATTAAGAGTGTCTGTCGCATTGAAGTCGTCCGTTATATTGAATTTATCAGCCATATTTAAACTGTCTGCAGGCGTCAGAGATGGTCAAGGAGACAATTGAAGTTTATGGAACAGTCAGGGAGACAGTTAAATTGAATTTATTATTTTAAAATATAGGTCAAATCCGACTATGTATATTATCTTCTCCTGTTGGATACAAGTTGTTGTATTAAAAAAAGAAGAAAAATCAGCTAAAAACTGAATTTTTTTTTTAGTTTTGAAGATCAAAAATGAACCTGAAGATATCAGATGGAATCAATTTTTTAGTGGTTTTTTGTTATTAGAAAAGGCAAAAATTACGCATATTTAGTAATTGAAATAGTAATAACTTTCGAACTATACATATTCATTTTTAATATTTAACACCTATACAAATGAAACGTTACAGTCCAATTTAGAAACATCTTCAGTCAAACCAAGATTCAAACTCACAATCGTAGGATTTAGTAACTTACTGATAATAATTAGTGACAGTGGTCAGTAACATATTATTATACTTAAGATATATTAAAATAACATCGATAAATGTTCGTACATCGAATACCTATAATTTATTACATTTTTATTAATTTAATATTTTTTCGATGGCTGCGTTCCAAATGTCTATACCGTTTATTTAATTACCTTGTAAAGATATAAATCATCACACCGCGTCATCATAATGATCATCATCATTATCATATAAACATATTTAACATTTAATATGAATAAAAAAGTAATAAAAAAAATATTTATAATGCTTCTATCAGAAATATCTTAAGTCTATATCGCTATAATAAAAAAAAAACAAAATCAAAATATCAGAATAAATAAAAATCAGACAAATGTGGTAAAAATGCGGCACAACTCAAAAGAATAATTTTGTCGTGTGTCAAGATACCCAAAAAACCATAGGGAGTTGTATTTCATGTACATTTTTTTTTTAATAATAATTTTTGATGTTGATATGAATATTATAAGTTCTTGGTTATGCTTTTTTTATTTCCATTTTTTTAATAATATGGTGTTGGTTTGTAACATTATATCAGTGGAAATTCAAGATCAGTTTAGTATTTCGTGTCTTCTTTTTATCCGTATCGCATCTCACATTCTCACTATATGGATGGTATAGTTTTTGTTCAAACAAGTGTGAAAATCAAAAAACCGCTGTCACCTGCTACTTATACACAATGTTCTAGTTGGGTTATATTATAATATACAATTTGTATGGTATACCCATATAATTTGTATGTCGCACTCGAAAAATATTGTTTAACATGACATTTTCTGGGTTAAATTATTTTGTTATTTTTAGTTTTTTTTTCTTTGGAGGAATTATTTGTTTCTGGTTTTTTTTTCTGAAATCTTATTTATTATATTTTTTTAAGACATCTGTGAGAATATATCTTACTTGAAAATATAATACTAAAAGGGTATATAACTTATGTACATATTTAATGCTTTTATTATATCTCCATTTCTTTTATTTTTAAGGACTTTGGTAATTTGACACAAAATTATATGCTTTATTTTAGGAAAAAAGAAGAAAATATCAATAAAAAGGTAGTAATAATAAATTTGAGAAATATTATTATGAATTATACCAGTATTTTTATTTTATATAAAATATGTTTATTTGTAATAAAAACTATTTATTTTTGTTGATAATTTTAACGTTTCGTCTAGTATTATGGACATCATCAGCACTACTAAAGTTTAATAATGAATAATGTTTATTACATTTCTCCTTGACGTTTCTTTCTATTATTAAAATTGTATGCATAAGTTGTATTGTAACAAAAAATATCTGTTAAAGATGCCTTAAATGTCTCAAAAATATAAATTTCCCAGTCAACTTGATAATATTTCAAATTTTGTTTTTTTAACTCCTACAAATTTTTAACAACATTTCATTAAATGTCAAAAAACAATATATATGAAGAAAAAGCAATAACATTTTATAATGTAAGAATATAATTTATGACATAATGACTGAAATTATAAGTTAAACAATCTCTATATAATGCGATATTAAACAATTTAATTTATGCTAATTTACACATAAAAAAGTAACTTAACAACATTTTAATTTGCACAAAATGTGCACACGATTATCTAATAAAGATAAGTGGCTGGTATAGTTTAATTATACGAGTAAAATAATCATAAAACTAAAAACAATAAAAAATTATTAACAAAAAAACAAACTTACTTGTATTACTCTCATTGGTAAACCAGTTTCTTTAGCTAATTGTTCTCTAATGTGTCTAGTTGGTTTAGGTGTTTGATTAAATGCTGTTTTTAATACTTCTAATTGTTTTGCTTTTATTGTTGTTCTAGGTCCGCGTCGTTTCGATCCATTTGCACCATCATCAGGACTTTTATTTTCGGCTTGTGAATCACCTCGACAGTCCGGATCACCATCCAATGAACCCTACAAAAACTTGTTTGTTTTAAAAAAAAATCCAAACAATTTCATTTCAATGTTTGTTCGCTTTAATTATTTACCTGATCTGAATCGTCGTGCGTTGTTTTACTATCGGTGCTTATACTTTGTACAGATAAATCGGATGGACCGATTTGACCAACAGAATCTGGTCCATTCGGTCCCATTGAGCCTAAACCTATGCGAGGACCCAAATGTGAATCATCATCATCTTCATCCTCTGAGGCTGATCCCATTAAAGAATCTGAAAATTAGACATAAATGATGTTTAGATTGTATTCTAAAAATTTATAATATAAAAAGTTTACAAACTGGAAAATCTTATCGTATTTTCAGAGAATAATTTTAGGCTGAACTGCAGTATAGCGAATATGCTCGAAATAGGACCCCACCCCTTCTATCCTGTAAAGGGTCAAACATTGACCAACAAATTACATTACGACTTTTGGGGGAAACCCCCCCATTTTCGGCAGGAGGGGAGGTTAAAGTTTGTTTGCAAAAGTTTTAAAATGCAATATTTAGATTTCACACCTGTACAGAATGTAAGAGTAGGCAAATTAATTTTTTTTGTAGTGTAAACTTATGAGGGGTAACAACCCATTTCCAAATGGGAATGGCTTATGGTTTACATGATAAATATCAAAAATACATTTTTATTAAATGAAAGGTCTTGACAAAAGCTACACTTTTAGTTCTGAAGGTTTAAGTCTATCGTCCTTCTGTTCGTAGACAGGCAAATAAAGTGTTATTTCTAAGAAATCCTTAAACCCCTCCCAAAGGCTGATGG
>JANSTW010050112.1:0-12757 GCA_027564275.1 Diadocidia ferruginosa
TGTCGAGTCTCGAACCCGGAACCTCTTGGACACAAAGCCGTGACGCTACTCACTACTCTATGCTGACTACGAATATAGTCTTGGACTGCAGTATTTAAATATCAGAGATGTGATTTTTGCGATTTTTCATTTCAGAAAATCCAACCATTTTGCTAATGGCCATTCAAACCTTTATCCGGAACTCTGAAATAAATATTTAATATATAATCTCAGGGCTCCAATTTCGTTTCGGCACTTTTTGGTTCATTTCAGTGAGCCTTTAAAAAACACCCACAATTTTTTTTCCTTAATTCTAAAACGGGCAAAGCTCCGAAAGACATATAACATAAGATCCAAAAATACTTTTCCTTAATTTTAAAGCTATCATTACGCCCAAAGGTCGAAAAGTAATTTTAGAAATCAGTGGGTCCCTGGAAAAAGATGGTAACGTCCAAAAGTATATTTTAAAATAGACATAACGATAACGCCCAAAGACCAACACCCAAAATATATTAAAAATGTTCCTTCTAAATATTAAAAATTAATATAATATTTTCTTTTTGCGCTTTAATATGAATTTTAAATTTATTTGATGGAAATGATATAACTTTATTATACGTATATAGGGTGACATGACATCACATTTTTGTTCGATATCCGATTTTAAAACTTTATCTGCCTAACATTTTCTTAGTAGCATCTAGTAAAATATTAAAAAAAATAAAAAAGTTTTGAACATCACCAATTGGGTATGCACGAAAAAAATTGCAAGTATACGTACAAAATGTACGTATATTTAGATTTTTTTTTTCGTGCAGACCCATTTTGATGATGCACAAAACTTTTTTATTTGTTGAAATATTTTACTACATGCTGCTTATAAAATGTTTGGCAAGATTTAAAAAAAAGTATTATCTACAATTTTTTTTTAATTTTTATGTGATATATATAACATTGGTTATGCGTTCGTTGATCAAAGAAAATGTGTTTTATTTTATTTAGCAATCAAAAATTCACATGAAATTAGAAATATTTTTTCGATTTTGATAACAAATAACAATTCGTTTCTTTTCCGTGTATAGAAATTAAAATAAATTTAGCAAATTATTTTTAATTTAATGTTACGTATTACCAATAAATACTTAATTTTTTTGTGAAAATTAAATTATACATTTTAAATGGCAACATTAAACCTGTTATAAAAAGAATCATTCTAAAAATTTTATTATAAACGATGCTAATGGTTTCTGTTTCTTTAAACTTCATCAGCTGGAGCATCAAAGCTTCTTTGTGTACACGTATTTTTGAAATATGTTGATTCTTCTATAAATATAATTATTACCTATATATGTAAAAAACATTATTTTATATATTCTTGCTATTGTTTGAATTTAACGAGTTTTTTTCTCTCAATGCTTAAATTTATTAATAAACATTTTTTTATTGTGAAATATAAAGTGAAATTGAACAAAAGTTTATTATTACCACACGCATATAATTATATATTTTGATTTATGCTTATGCATTATATAATATTATCTATATTCTATATATAATTTTTATAATTTTAAAACATATTTTGTGGTTTTTTATCTTTCGTAAAAAAACTCATTTTTTCTATATTACTAAACTATTCCACAAAAAATATTAAATTGCATGTATATAGAGTTAGTCGACGTACTTACTTCAATATATTAGCTTAAGTTTACCTGTCTATTGTTTTTCAAGGTAATCAACATAATCTTTACAAGAATTTTTCTAAGTTAGACATTTTTTAAACATATATTTTGCTACACTTATACTTAAAATAAAATATAAATATGAAGTTGTTATTATAAATAAGTGAAGTGAGGAAAAATATTTGTGGAATTTTGTATAGGTATAATTTATAAATGTCATATTATACAAAAATGTATTCAAGATTATTTTAAAATAATAATAATTGTTTTTTTATATTATTTGCTCAATAAATCAAAATTGCGTATATATACTAATGAATGAAAATAATTTATACAATGTACATTGTAATTGTACATACTTACACTCTAAAAAAATATCACTCAATTGAGTGAGGTTGAGTGCAAAAATTATAATCAATCCTGAGTGAAATCTAATTTCCCTATTTTTGACGACAAAATTCAATAAAAAATTCGCTCAAATCGTTTGAGTGAAAAATATTTTAGTCAACAAATTTTCTTGTTCGTTGTTAACTGACTACATGTTAAATTGATTAACATTACCTTATATATTACTAATAAATTCAATCAATAGTTCGCTCAAATCGTATGAGTGAAAAATAATTCAGTTAACATTTTTTCTTCTTCGTTAAAACTGTCGAGATTATTGAAATTAACTCAAATATTAAAGAAAAATTCGTAGTAATTGACATAAGTTATGAAATAAATTGATTGATTGTTCGGGTTAATTTATTGATTAAAAATCAGTTAATATTGAGAAATTTTCGATTTATTTAGTTATTTAAAATTAATAAACAGGCTAATCGGTCAACGAAAAGCTTTCGCCTGAGTCTATAAAAAAATGGTATCTTTACTCATACTAACAAGTGTTGCACAATTTCTATGCTAACCCGTTGTCAATGGAGTTGGATAACACTCTCCAGATAGTTCCAAATAGGCTATCCATCAAATGATCTACACTCTTAAAAAATTTCGCTTTATTGAGTGAGGTTGAATGAAAAATATTTTAGTTAAAAATTCAAAAAAATTTCTTTTTCGGTTATTCTTGAGCGAATTTTTTAGTTATATTGATTACAAATTGTGAGTGAAAATCACTCAATAATAAAGCGACATACCATTTATTTATTTTCACTTAATATTGAGTGAATATCACTCAATTAATAAAGTCAGAATAGGTTGTATTTCGCTTTATTTTAATTGTTTATCTTGATTTATGGAGTTACAATACAGTCTCTCAAAATAAGGTGAAAATAAATAAATTAAAATAAATCCAAATATAGCGAAATATAATCTATTCTTACTTTACTTTTTGAGTGATAATTTTCAAATTTTAAATTGTCATTTCGCAATAGATAACCAATAATATGGGGCGATTGAAAGGTTGGCATATGTTTTGAACTGAGATTATCTCAGCACTGGCTGATTATTACTCCTTGACTTATTTGTTTATAAACAAATTTTAGGTCTTGGGTGAAAAAAAGTACGCTTTGCCTTTGGACCGTTTCATTTATTTGAGTGAATTTCGCTTAATAATTTTTTTGGAATTATGCGTGAAGTCACTTTATTTTAATTGAATATCGTTTAATCAAATTTGCTAAAATAAGGTTAGATTTAAATTTACCTAATTTTGAGTGAATTCCACTATATAAATTTTGTAAAAATTAGGTTTAATTCGCATTACTTATATTGAGTTATTTTTTCTACTTAATAATTATTGTTGGATTATTTTCGGTCTATTTTAAGTTTTTTTCGCTCAATAAATATTGTTAAAACAGGATTATTTTTGGAATATTTCGAGTTTGTTTCGCTCAATAATTGTTGTCAAAATAAGATTATTTTTGTGAGTTTTGTTTCACTCAAGAACATTCACATGATTTTGAGTGAATGAATTTAATGCTCAAAAATTACGATAGCATAACTAAAAAAAACTGGCACTATTTTCGCTCAAAATTGAGTAATCTTTTTATTGTTTTTTTTGAGGTAATTTTACTTATTAAATTATTTAAAAAAAAATTTTAACTAACTTGTAAGTTATTTCTGCTCAATTTTTTATTTATCAAAACGGGGTGAAGTCACTTTATTTTAAATGCGTTTCAGTCAATTAATTTTGTCGAAAAAAAGGTAAAATCACTTTACCAATCAATTTTGTCGATAACTACAAGGCATTAATCGCTTAAATTCGAGTGAATCTCAATCAAAAAATTTTGTTCAGATAAGATTGTTTTCGACTTTTGTTAACGCTCTATTGCATAAGAAAGCGATTTTGCCTAATTTAATTTAGTCGGTCGCGCAAAAACTAAAATGTTTGAAACAAAATGCATCTAAATCACCAAAACACTTTTACTATTTGGTAGATCTAGCATTAATCTAGTCACCAAACTGATTTCCAACTCAATTTGTCAAAAATTACTATTTTATTTGTTTTTTCAAAAGTAAAAATAATAGTGTTTTTTGGTACTTTTTTATACAAATTTTGACTTTGATCTGAAATTTCTAGGGAACGCCAGAACGGTTAGCGCTTCAAAAATGCGGTAAACGGTAAAATGTAGAGCGGTTCATTGACTATTATCGGAATTACGAAAACGTGTGAAACAAATTCTGCTACACGATTAATTATAGGTATATCACTTATCGAAAATATACTTAAATTACAAGCTGAGCATACTTTTTTTAGTTTCATAATTTAAAATTTCATGTCTCTAAGACCACAAATTTAGGAGATATATAGCAATTCAAAGATGCCGTTGATATCCGGGTACCCAATCCGCCTGGTTAGGGTTAAAAAAAAGTTGGGACAAATCCAACACTTTATGTAAGTAGGAGATGCAAAAGTCTGGTTTTTCATAAGTTTATGCGTAGGAGTGGGCGGGGTCAGGGTAAAATAATTTGTAGGTGTAAAATGATAGCTATAGACACTTGAAGGAGTGAACCATAACATCTTTAGAGTTTTCTTAGACATGATATTGTTTCTAATACAAAAGTTTATTATTCATGAATAGAAATGTTAAGTAATACAACATTTAAAGATTAAGTTATTTTCAATAAACGTAAAAACTAAATATCTTCTCAAAATTATGTTATTTGCCCAGCTAAAAATAATAATAAAATTTCAGATTTATTGTGAAAAAAATATGAAATAAATTCTCTTAAAATGGAGTAGTTAAAAGGCGAATAATAAATGTTTCTATATTACAGATTTATGAATGCCATCGATAAATTGCAATTTTAAAGTTTTGTATACGAGCAAGTAAATATTCGATGTTATATTCGAAGCTGTTAATAATATATTCATTTTAATAATACAAAATAAATGATTCAAAAAAAGTAAAAATGCGGCAATAACTTTCAATGGATTCTCATTGCCATTCTTTAGCTGCTATTGAACTATATGTAGTAGATTATTCTATTTAATAGACTTATATATGTGCAGCATAATGCGCCAGAATGCCTTTAGGTGTTACAAAAATTCTATTATTTTTTCCCATCTTAATAGAAGAAATATGCAAATATAAAATATTACACATGGAAGTTCATAAATATGCAAAATTTACAATTATATATATATGAAGATCACTTGAGGCTAAGTGGCAATAAATGCGTGCATAGCTCAAACATTGACCGCGTTTTTTGCTATACGACTGGACCTCTATATATGTAGAAGACATAAGTGTACATTAACACGAGTACAACTTTACCACTTTTAAGTAATAATGTAATATTATTAAAAAAATAAATATAACTCAATGCTTAATTGAAGGCTTTATGGTGGAACTAGTACAAAGCCTTTCAAATGAATAGAAGTAAAAAAAAGTTGAAAAATAATTCAACAAAACAACGCATGATTAAAACAAAATATATTGATACACTAACTTCAATAATGACAAACGCAATCCAGTCACGCATCTAAGTTTTTGTCAACAAATGTTTGAAACGCATTTTAAAAACTCTAATCAAGATCTGTGGCGAAAAACTGAAGTTGGAAGTATTAAAGAATTAATAAGGCGTAGAAACTCTGCGATGACCAAGCGATGACAAAGCGCGGGAAGCGTTTAATTTGAATCAATATGTAACCCGCAGAAAAGGACGACCTAAATCTTCGTGGCGACGAAGGAGGAAGTTGAAGGAAATTACTTCAACGAAGTAGAGGCACTGGCAAGAACTCGAATGCGTTGGACGTAATTTTTTGATGCCTGGCACGCTATGGAGTAAAGAATGAGATAATGATTAACTTCAATAACCTCTATCCCACCAATAGCGGTTATTGAAGTTAATCAATATCAAGGGTCGTTTAGTAGAAAACTTGGGAAAAAATATGCCAATAATAGCCAAAAAAGAAAATAGGTGCTATTATGTCAGATTTCACCATAATATTTTTTGCTTACGTCTAGACTACATTTGAAGTGTTCAGGGTGAGCGGAAAATTTATTGGCTAAATCAGTCAAAATAAAAAACTGAAATTTGGTAAAATTTTCACACAAGAAAAGCGCAAAGAAACATGGCTGATTTTCAAGTAGGTTAGCGTTGTCAACAATATCGGTTCACTGCCGTTTTGATGCCATACGCAGTCAAGAAACCTTGGTTGGTTAGCAAAAGTGGCTGATCCTTTCGCATAATCCCAATTATCATGAAATGTCGTTTTGATATCACAAATGTCACTTTTATGTTGAATAGATTAGTATCCGTCAAATTCAGCATGAATTCTTCTTGAAACTGCAGTAGATCCCCGTTCCATTAGTTTCAAGGGGAATTCGAACCACCTGGATAGTTGTCGATTAATTTTAAACTATTTCTGAAGTAATTTTAGAATATCTATACTTATTCTATCATATCAACGAAGATATTCAAGCTTAAACACCAAGCTATGACTTTTTTAAAAGGTGCTAACAACCGGTGCGATATGCTGCCAACATTCCACAATAAAAACAGTTTGTCATGAAAGAACCTATAGTTATCAGATTAAACAGTGAGATCCTCATCGGGTTGAAGTTGCAAATTATTATTATTGTTATTATCATTATTATCTTCGACGATATGATAGATTAACTGAATAAGTATAGCAATATCAGCAAATGTCGAAAAATTTAAAAATCTGCTCTAATTCGGTAGATGTTCGAACAAAATACTCATAGAACGATTTTTCGTTCATATAGGCTCTCCTATAAATAACCCTTTAAATATTTGCGTGTATCCGCGGAAAACCTTGCATGTTTTGGAATTTAAATAAGAGTGATTCCATACTGACTCGCAATGGATAAACGTTTGTCATAACAATATGCTTTAAAAGTTTGAAGAAGCTCAGACGAGGCAAAGACTAAGATAGTAGCTTGGCTAAATCTAAGACGATTACCACACTTGGAGTGCTGCTTGTTCCTATCCGTCTGCAGGCCAACGCTAACCAAATTGTAAGTACTGCAGCTTGAAAGAAGAAGTCTAACTGATTCTGCTATATGTTGATATTTTCATAGAAAATGCCGAAACCCACACAATAATCTTTGACCCAAGTATCAAACCCTTTTAGTGTGTACTTTGTCCACTAGCTCTCTGGTTAAGGACTTGGAATTACATATTTTCCAGTTCTGATCTAATTGGTAGCGATACTGTTCCAACTATAAAAAGCTTTTTGATATATCGATAGGATCAATCTGCCAGTGATCGTATATTTTTATTTATTAGCACAAAATGCGCATGTTAGGTGGAGGATTTGCTATTATATAAAGTAATGTGCGTTAAGTGTTGTCGTTGATGATGTGTGTGCGGAGGCGCCATAACATATGAATTATTATTATTATTTTTCATGATTATTATTTTAATAGATTGTATTGTAACTTGTAAATACAAAATACTATGCGCAGTAAAAGGACTTGTTTTATGAAAACTTGAATACATTTATCGGACAATGCGGTCAATGAGAGCCTATTTTATAATAAATGTGACACAGGAATAGATCCTGTGCCTATTAAAGTATCGAAACCGTTTCGGAACCTACGTCCCTTTCATCAGAGTGTCTGAGGAACTCCACTGACAGTTGTAGTGATTTACTCATGAACAGTTCGTGTATGAAATCACTCGTGGTACTTCTGAATCTTCAGAGTGGGCAATGAATTCCACTGACAGTTAAAGTAAAACAATCATGAGCTTTCCGTGTCTTATTTCTTCCATGGAATTGCTTTAGGAAATTTTAAAGAAAAAAATTTGTCACATTTTATTATAATATTAGTCTCTGAAGTAATTCGGTCATCATGAATTGTCCAATATATTATATTAGATTAGTTTAATTGGTTATTGTTTAATTAATAAGTATATATGGGTTCATAATTATAGGTTTTGAACCCAAAAATGTATAAATAAATAAATATGATCTAGTTTTTCATAGTAAAGACGGCCGCGATAAAGTAACTTCCCTTACCAATAATAATATTTGGAATGTTTTTTACAGATTTATCAAATATTGAACTTTGAACATAATGCGTATAAATCTTAATGTAAATTGTAATTTAAAATAAATTAAATACGACGATATATAAAAAACACAATATTTTATTCTAATGTTTCCAATAAATTTTCTAAATAATTTCACTAATTAGAATTCTTGTATGGTATGTTCGTTCAGGTTTGTGGAAAGGCAGCAATACTCTTGTCCTCCATATACGCCTATAATTTAGCCAATATAAAATAATTTAATTTCCAACATTATTTTGTAATTATATTTAATTCTCTATTATAGTCTGTAATAGCATCGCACGTTCAAAAAGAATTATTTAAGTAAATATATAGGCATATTAGATTCTGGTATAGGTAATGTAATCAAATTAAATAATACTAAACAATTTTCATTGTTTTCACAAAATCAAAACAATAATAATAAAATAAAGAACACACATTTTCTGTTTTTATTTTCTAAATAATAAACCATGGACCATGGAGGATTTGCAGAGTGTTACCACTGTATAGCTAAACTATAGTCAGAACATGTAAAAGAAGAGGAATTATAATTTCTATTTGCGCCACAGAGATTTTCATTCGCGTATGTTTTTAGCAAACCAAACAATCACGTATTTATAGTAATATGTTAAAAAGGTAATTTTATGAAAATTCAAACACCTAGGTATATAAATGTTTCATTGGTAAGGGGATAGATGGTTTTGTTGAGCTATATGTACAATAAATATTTTATATTGTATACAATGACAATCCTATTCCATTTTTATCCATTTTTTCCCAATCCATTATTATAAGAAAATTATAGGTGAAAAATCCTTAAAATACGTGTTTTGTTCTACCTACCAGCCACCACCCTCGAAGGTCAAATCTTTTCCAAATTATTTGTTAAAACCTCACTACTCCCTTCCTTTTTTCTAACTCAAAATAGTTTATTTTAAAATTAAGAGTGTTGCTCCACTTCTTTACAGCAAAGTCTTTTCCATTTTTTTAACTCATATAGTTAGACTTATTTCTCCTCCCTCACTGATACATAATACATTTTGTTCTTTACACTACAGAAAAGTTGTTCTGTTTACCACGACCGGTCCCCCTTCTCTTTTAAGGCTTTAAACATTCGAAATTTTTAAAAAACGCTTAACTTTAAGCCACTGTGATGGAGTGTACCGTCTGATATATATCAACAGACGATCAATTGCTATTTACACATTTGAACCTCGCGTTGCCGTAACCATCAACTTTGACCGAGCATAAAATATATTTAAAAGAAATCGTTAATCTATTATAGATAAAATGATGATGCTTGTAATTTTTTATTTAAAAATGTCAAATGGACGTCACTTATGTATATACTCTGGACCGATGTAAAAAAAAGTGTCCAAAAAAAGATCATTTTTTTATGTATTGGTATTGGTGGTAAAAGTCCAAAATATATAATTTTGGAAATGATAATCTAGGCGTCGTTAAAAATAGGTGTTGCATGAACGTCTTTTCAATGATTTGACTTTTTTTAAATATACAATTTAGAGTATCTATATTTCAGTGAAAATTACCACATCTTTTTACTGATTCCCTCCGGAAGAGAAAACTCATTTAATAGTTGGTGCTCCTCCCCCTAGACGAAGGCAAGGGTCAAAGTTTAGTTAAAATTTCAGAAAAAACTTTTTCGGGATAGTTGGAGGAGGGTGTAAGGTAAGAGACAAATACCCATATTTAAAAAATGGGCAAATCCAACGCTTCATGTAAATGAAAGACAAAAAGGTGATTTTTTATACAGCTACTATACAGAACCATACATAAGAAAAAAT
Organism: Diadocidia ferruginosa; assembly: GCA_027564275.1. Classification (NCBI taxonomy): domain Eukaryota; kingdom Metazoa; phylum Arthropoda; class Insecta; order Diptera; family Diadocidiidae; genus Diadocidia; species Diadocidia ferruginosa. The sequence continues at coordinate 9,923 of JANSTW010050112.1, forward strand.
ATAGGGCGGTAATTCCTTTCGGCTGAAGTACATGAGAGCGAATAGCGTCCAAACTTTACCCCAACCCTCTTTTTGTATAAAGGGTCATACCCAACAAAAAAAAGTATAGTAAAATTTGGGGCGTTTCCTCTTTCGGACGGGGAGGTGCTTAAAGTTTGTATGCAAAAGTTTAAAAAAAATATTTTTTCTATGTAAAACCTATACAGAATGGAAGCATGGGTAAAACAAAAAATGTTGTTATGTAAACTTAAGGGGACACACCAAATTTTCAAATAGGAGGAGGGGCTTACCGTTTGTATGAAAATCGCTCTTTCTTCAGCTCGTAAACAGAAAATTTAAATTTTCCTGCTAGGACATATTTTAACCCTTCCTGTGGAATGAAAAAAGAACGGTAGACTGAAATCCTAGAACTAAAATTGTAGCTCTTGTCAAGACCTTTCATTTGATACCTCACAACACCTATAAATATTTATATTTAGACATTTTTCATACAAAAGTTAGGCCCCTCCCATTTAAAAGAGGGATGTGAGTCCCCCCAAGTTTACACTACAATTTTTTTTTAATTTACCCACACATTCACTCAGCATAGGTTTGGCATCAAAATGTTACATTTTAAATTTTTTGCATACAAACTTTAATCCCCTCCCCCTCCGAAAGGGGCGTTTCCCGTAAAATACACTACATTTTTTTTGTCGACGGATGGCCCTTTAAACAAAAAAAAGGGTTTGGACGCTGTCCACTATTCTGCACTTTCGCCGAACTTGTTTCAGTTTATACTATATGCCAGGTCATCCGATATCTATATATGATATATACACTCGGATCTTACTAAATTTGGTAACCCTAACTCCTCCTATGCACAGATGTATTAAAAATCAATTTTTAACCTCCTCTCACAAAAAGAGATATGAAAATATGCAATTTCGTGAAAAATATGCCTTTAAAATTTTGTACAGAAAACAACAACAATTTGAGTTCAATTTTTATTTTATACGGCAAAACGTTTAGGAAAAACCACGAAAATAACTGGCCACTAATATTTTTACTATGAAAATAATTTATTGTCGCGTCTCTTTCTGTATAGTTTTTGTACTCTCACCAACGTGGAACGTTGGTTAGATCCTATTTTTTAATAGATAGGTAGGTATTTGTAATATTTTTATTATGATACCAAACACCTCTAAAGCCCTTTTCCAACCCTTCTGAAAAACGTCCCTCTCTCCGTCTAATGAGTGGGGTGGAGAGAGCACAAACTGTTTAAAAGGTTTTCGAAGTCTTGAAGAAACCTTCATCAGGAGTGTATGAGTCAGTTGGAGGCTGGAAACTGTAAAAAACTCGAAAAAATTATTCCTCTAAATTTTAACTTGTATTAGAATTAAAATTTACAACAAAAATATTTTGAGGCCATTGTGCAGTTTATTTGCTGAAATATGTGAGCGCGAAAAGCACTGCTTTGCAACTATGTAAAACGTTTGCGAAAGTAGCACAGTGTATTATTCAATAAAAAATACACTGTGCTACTTTCGGATTCGACATAATATATTGTTACCACTCTGGTCAATATTTTTTCGACCAACGGGACCGGCTGGATACGATATACGAAATACAATATAAAGTCATTTCAAAAAATATGTAAACATTAGCAAGAAATCATGCCAAATGTTTATAAAGGGATAACCTATTCAAGTTGGTTAAAAGGATGGAATTTTGTGTTCGGAATAAGGCTTCTTGTATGGTCATTCATATGGTGGTGCTGATTCAGTTCCAAATTCAGGTTACGTTGAGTATGGGTTGGGGGAAACAGTCGTTTTGAAGCTGATATAAGTAAATTGCAACATTGCATTACAATCGACAATTTCTTCACATTCCATCGATTTAGTGTATCGTTTGTCTAAGCATTATTGAAGATAATATAGTTAGTGTAATTCAATAAAAAGGATATTACATTTGGCGCCCAACATAAGGCTCGAACCCACTATAATAAGGAAACACATATAATAGTGAAGCTTTTGGTTTCTCAAAATTTGATGTATTAAATTATTGAAATTACTCCTTATATGCTACATGTAACATATAAAGTAAAAGTAATATACAAGCAAAATTATTTCACTTTACTACCTATCACCCTAGATTTAATGACACTTAAGTACAAAATAGTTCCTATTATATATTCTTATATAAACATTTAAGCAAAAATATTTGCCTACATTTTACTATGGATTTGTGCAATTTTATTGACTCTTAAATTCCATGTATTTATAAAGTTTTATATGAAAAAAAAAAATTAAACTCAGAAAAGAATTCTTAATTAAAGTCACATGTAAATTGGAAAATGTATTGTTTTGTTATAGTCCGTTTGTACTTACAGATGGCATGTTATTTTGTATCATTAAATGGACATAAATTGCATTTTGTTCTGCGTTGTTCTTTCCCCTATATTATTTAATATAACTACTTTAAATTTGTTGTTTGTCTTTTAAAATAATTGTAGAAAATAAGGCACAAAAAAGTCTCTGACTTCAAATATTTTATAGAAAAAGCGTTTTCTTTGTGCCAGAGCGTGATTTTTAGAATATTGTGAACGAAACTTTAACACGTATCCGAATAAAAGAGGAAAAATGTTTATGTATATAGTAAAACTTTTGTATTAAAACAAAATCATTTTCAAAGACAAACAATTTTTAACTTTTTAACTTCATATTTTGTATTTCCATTTATATATAAGCGAAATAATCACCCAAAGAAACTATAACCAAGAAACATTCATATAGAGGAAGAACAAAACCCTACATACGTTCTACCTGTATTATGAAACCATAGACATTGTAACCCACT
>JANSTW010050123.1:0-23159 GCA_027564275.1 Diadocidia ferruginosa
TACGGTAATTTTACGTTCTGTACGGTAAAATCACATGCATTATACGGTAATTCCGATCTCCAGATATGGCAACACTGTCTGAAACTCTGAATCGTCATGGCAAATATTTATAAAATCGCTATGGTTGCCGTTCCGATAAATTTTTTCCAATTTTTCTAATATTATTGGGTTTTCGGCAAAGGTAATTGTTATCAACAACTATCGCGATTAGTTTAAAAGTGTAATTTTATAAACACACGGATTATCTGAAAAGAAAAGTTACGGAAAAATTAGTGGAAATTGAAAATATTGTCATCGTTTCGTACGTACAGGCTGCGCTGCTGTAAAGAAAGAATACAAGAAGTGAAACGTACAAAACATACGAATAATCGGACGAAAGGAAGAGACAAAATTAGACAAAACGTCAAAAAGTTTATTTTTGTACCCCACATCTCCCCTTCTACATTATTTTAGATAATAAAAATTATTTTTCATATTATTTTGTTTGTGCGGAGTGCGAATAATAATTATTAAAAGATTAATTTTTATTTTAATAATTTTGTGATTAATTATTTAAAAAGACAAAAACATTTGCGAGAGTTCTTTATGTTGAGTTTGGGAACACTGAGACAAATCCACAGAGAAAAGAAATTTATAAAATTTCACACCATCCATTTTATTGTAGTGTGTTGAGTTCGCGGCAGAGCTGCTGTGTGTCTGATGATCTTCAATAAAGTAATTAGAGAATTTATTGTTTCTGTAATTTTTTAATTTCATGGTTTATGGCGATAATAATGTTATGAAATTTATTAGAACAATGATTTGGTTAAGTAAATAAAGTAGTCAGCACTAATTTTACAACAACAACAAATAGTCGTCGCTGCCCATTTACCTATTGGTGCTGCTGCTGCAGAAAGTTATTTACCAACCTACACACAAAAATTGAAGTTGGGGGAGAAAGCAATTTGCAATTAGTTTTTGTTACATCAAATTCAGAAATAATTATTTAAAGGTAATGAAACAATTTTATAAATAATCTTTTTAATTATATCTAACCGAGTTTCTAAGTTCTCAGCAGGTTGATGTTCATTTGTTGGGTGATCCGTCCAGAAGAAGTCTCCCTACACAGTAATAATATTTTGAATACATTTATCGGGCAATGTAATAATATTCTTTATGTGGAACTAGCGGAAAAATTGAGTTCTGTAGTGTTTTAATAGAACGATCTGTGAGTTTTCTGTTGTATCGTCCACATTCTGCGATGTTTTCGTTAACTAAAGGTGTAATGAAATCAGAAAATCAATTAAGTAATCAAAAATTCGGAAATATTTTAGCAAATCATGACAATAGAAATACGTAATTTTTCTAAAGATGTCCCTCTCTTTCTTTATCGAAGCGTAGAGCTTCAATTAGAATAGACTGCCATTTTGGGCTAAACTACACTTTAGCGCTTATGGCTCAGGCCCTCCCAGACTTCGAAAGCCACTCTAACAGAGAAAATGATCGATTGTCGTTTGTTATCTTCGCAACAGCTCACGTTGTACGGGATACCCAATCTGGATGCCACCAGTCTGGAGATGTCCACACGAGACAACTCTATAAGAGCATCCGTTCTTCTTTTGTTATAAGATGGCCAGGTCTTCCTTGCCCTACGACATGACATAGCAAGTACTTCCATCTCAAATCAGCTATACGCATGAAGTTGTTTTTCTTAATAAGATTTATGAGTGGATGTACTTACCACGCTTGGTTAGCATCCAGAGCCTATATAGTCTAATATGGCCCGTTCTGGAACCCTAATAAGAGTGATGTCATACTGACTCCCAATGATTGAAAGTTCGTCACAGCATTGCTTAACAAATTTAGAGGAGATAGTAGACGAGTTCAGAGCTAAGATAGCAGATTGGCTATCAACTATATAATCGCCACACTTTGCCTTGGAGTATATCCGAATACAGGTCAACAAAATTGCAAATACTTAAGCTTAAAAGACACTCGCCTGATTTGTGGAAGTCTGAACTGATTCTGATATGTGGACATTTAGACAGTAGATTACGGAACCAATACCACAGACCATTTTAGACCCATCGGTATAGACCACCGTGTTAAAGCCCTCCAAATTGCGACTCTGGTTGAGAATTTCGTATTGAATTTTTTATCTACATCTAATCCAGGAGATATTCTATCTCTTATTCTATGGTTGGGGTCGAACCAATCCCAACTAATGAAAGTATTTTGCTGTGACCATTGGAGCTATTTACCCAATACCCAAATTCTCTGACGAAAATTCAGCTAGCCCTACTTTTGATATGTATGTCAGGTGGAAGAAGGTGTACAATTACATTTAAGGCCTTCGAGGTCGTAGATCTCAAGGATCCCGTAACCCCAAACATTGTACTGCACCTTACCTAACTTGATACGATTATAACTTTTTTCCACAACTGGCCACCATACCAGTGACCCATACGATAGGATAGGTTTTATAATGGGCGTATAGATCCACAGGATCATTTTAGGCCGAAGTCCTTATGTTTTGCCGAAGGTCTTCTTGCCACATGTCACGCTAGCCTTTTTAGCCTGTTCTTCTATGTTTGACATTCAGTTAAGTTTAGGGTCACGAATAACAACTAAATACTTAGCTCTTGAGGATAGAATCAGTGTGGTACCACCCAACTTTGGAAGCTGCTACTCTGGAATTTTTGTTTTGGTCACAAATAATATTAGATTGGTCTTCTCCGGGTTTTACAAATAGTCCACATTCCGTAGCTCATCGGTCAACAAACCTTAAAGCCTTCCCCATGATATCACTCTGGTAATAGTGGGCAGATTGAATCCAAGCACTAATACGAGAAGGCCGTCCGCATAAGCAACCGCCCCAAAGCCATTGCACTGAGGGGGGAACCCTCGGGGAAACCACTTACGGAAATTATGGGACAAATTATTTCGTAAATCACGGAAATCATTTCGTAAATCGCGGATATCATCTCAGAAATCACGAAAATCATTTCGTAAATCACGGAAATTATAAATCATGGGACACAATTTTTTCTAGTGATTTTCCCCTCGCATTGCTCTCTAGTTGATGATGTATTTTATCCGAGGGGGAAATCACTATGGAAAAAATTGTGCCCCATGATTTCTGATTCCCGAAAAGATTTCCGTAGATGATTTCCGTGATTTTCGGAATAATTTGTCCCATGATTTCCGTAAGTTTCCCTCTTAAATTTTATTTATAGAAACTAGAATAAAGGGGACAGTACACATCCCTGAGGTGTGCTCTTATTAGGTAGTGATTTGACAACCACCCAGCTCAGTCTAAACTATTCTGGACTTAAGAAGGGTGACTACCCAGATAATGAATCTTTGATTGACATTTAGAGGCTGGAGAGCACTCCGGATAGCAACTACCCGTATATTATTTACGGTTTCTTCAATATCCATGAAGGCAGCCCGAGTGGCAGCTAGTTAATATTGCATTAGTAAAGTCTTTCTTCAAAATGATTTTGAAATTATTTCTTTTTCCCGTGATTTTTTAAATGATTTCTGATTTCCGAAATTATTGCCGTGATTTCTGAATATGATTTCTAAAATCATTTCAAATTTCTGTAATTTCCGAACATAGGTAGTTTCTGATTTCCGTGATTTCTTAAAATTATTTCTGATATCCGAAAAGGTTTTCTAAAAATTATTTCTGATTTCTGAAATGATTTTCGTTACCATTTCTGATTTTCAAAATTATTTCCGATATCTGTGATTTCTGAACATAATTTCTGATTTCCGTGATTTCTTAAAATTATTTCTGATATCCGAAAAGGTTTTCTAAAAATTATTTCTGATTTTCGAAATTATTTCCGTAATTTGCGAAAATGATTTCTACACTCTTGTTCCATGATTTTCCCATCGCGTTCCAAAGTTAGACAAGGATGTGTTCTTTCACCATTTTTGTTCCTACTTGTCTTGAGTTGGCTGATGAGGAAAGTGAATACCATAACCCGGTATATTCAATGGTCTCTTCGATCCCGTTTGGAAGAATTAAGTAATTTACCCTTAAAAATAAAGTTATATAACTTATCGCAAAATGTTGACTGGGTATGTCAGTAAATAAATAAAATTTACTATAGTCATTTGAAAATCTTCGTTCTTTCTTCTTAAACTGTAAATCGTCTATACTTTGCAACCGAAAATTGATGGAAACATTTGAACATTCGACTTGGAAATCGTTTTTATATGCTATACTAATTGTTCTAAAAATATAATTTTTTAATTTAATTATAATTTGTTCTTATTTGTTTCAGATAAAAATATAAATAAAAAACGAATAATCATGATTCGTGGCAATGGAACTGCTCCGAAAAAGGAAGGCAAAATGCGTATTCGCGCATTTCCGGTAAGTTTTTTTCATCGTTTATTCGTTAAATATTATTTGTTTATTATTACAATATGTCTTCATTACCGTGAAATAACTAACTCAGTTTTGGCACATTTTGGCAAAAAACGAGAAGCTTAATTTTAATTTCAATAAATTTGGTCCAGAGCCTGCAATAAAAGAAGATTTTTTTTTATTTTATTACTTTGATTTTTCGTATGTAATTAAAATGCATAATATTGTTTATATACATGTTAATGTCATAACTGCAGAGTAATAATTATTACTTTTTAATTTATTATAAACTTTATATATTCTGAATCTTATTTCAAAAACAGCGATGTTCAAGTTAGTTTCTGTTATCTATAAACTGCATCAGCGATCGGACTAACTCTGTATAGCAACTCTGTACAACGCCACACTTCTTACATTTCGATTCTTCTATATGTTAAGATTGTAGTTTGCCAAAGCTTTGCAAGCGAATCATAAGTGTTTATGTTAATTATTTAGCAGAATGGTGCTAAAGAGTCATCTAAATTTCAATTATTGTACTAAATATATAATTTATATTTCAAATATAGAATTGTCTGGACTATTGACAGTTTTTCTCTCTTCAAATCAGCTGGTCCGGATGTTATTTTTCCAGCAATGCTACAAAATACCAAGTAAAAGTACTATACAGAAGAGTCGCGACAATAAATTATTTTCATAGTAAAAATAGAAGTACTAGTTGAGGGCTTATTTTCATCGTGAATATTTTTTCCTATACATTTTGCCGTATAAAACAAAAATTCACCTCAAATTGTGGTTGTTTTCTGTACAAAATTTTAGAGGCTTATTTTTCACGAAATTGCGTGTTGTTGCGACTCTTTCTTCTGGTGACATGGTGCCTGGTTTCTGCTTGTCCACCATAAGTGATATTATGGGGAGAGCTTTGGATATGGTTGACAAATGGTCTACTGATTGCGAACTATCTGTCGACCCCGAAAAAAACCAGTCTAGTTCTTTTTACGACAAATAATAAAATTCGAGTTTGGATTCCCCCTTAATAAGGGGTTCCACGCTAACATTAACTTCCAAAGGCAACAGGGGTAAGCACCTGAAAAAATTTTGTCCCACAGACTTCCATTTTAAAAACATTTCCAAGACTTCCAAAGACTTTCAAGACTTCCAAAGACTTCTAAAGAGGTGTCCCAAAACTTCCATAGGTGATTACCCCCTCTCCAAAGCTAAGTATCTGGGTCTAATTCTAGCGAATTCTAGACTGTAAACTTAACTGGAAGTTGAACGTTGTAGAACTGGCTAAGAAGGCTAACGTCGCTCTCTACTCGTGCAAAAAGACGTTTGATAAAACTTGGGGCCTTCGCCCAAGAATAATCCATTGGATTTTCACGGCTATTGTAATGCCGATTCTCACGTATGGGTCCCTTGTTAGGTGACCACCGTTAGATAAGGGCTATAACCGTTTGAGTTTTGATCGTAGTTCATTGCTGGGAGTCACAGGAGTGCTAAAGACAACGCCAACTGAGGCCATGAATGTCTTTAAAAATCTGCTACCACCAGACATTCATTTAAATACATGGATAGTTGCAGTGCGGTCAGAATTAGAGAATCTGGGTACGATAGCTCCCTTAGCCAGCTTTCACTAGTAGGAAACACTAAGTTTGCCACCAGTGAGCAGTGGGCAGAGGAGAACCCACTGTTGGGTTTCGACACGGTGATTATCACCGACGGTGAAGTTGGCTCAGATATTTTCTGCGAAAGGCTCAACATATCGGAATCTATTAGACTCCCAAACTTGGCTAGTGTCATTCAGGCAGAAGTGCTTGCGATCTTGCTGGCTTAATGTAGGTCGATGAGGGCAAGCGATGCTCACATTAAAAAATTAGCGATATTCATAGACAGGGTGCATGCCGTGGCACCGAAAAGCCCTGGCATCGAAAGCCGTAGCACCGAAAAGCCGTGGCATCGAAAAGCCCTGACATCGACAATTTTATTTTATTAAAAAGCAACCCTGGTTTTAATTTCTTAGAAGAAAAATATTTAGTTGTATTTTCAGGGTTGCTTTTTCGATGCCACGTCATGTTCCGCCTAGACAGTCAAACGGAAATGTTACCTCTTGTTTCGTCGATTATCAGCTGTTATTGACGTTCTCTATGTTGTAACTCTTGTTTGAGTTCCCGGTCATAGCTGTATCGCTGGTAATGAGTGTGCAGACGAACTGGCAAGACTGGGTTCACCTCTGAACAGTAATCTTGCTTGGGAAGTTCTTCCCTCGTTGAATTTAGTTGCATTTAGCTTAATATGGACCAGAACTATCCGAGGGAGTAATCACTTGAAAAATATATGTCCCACTGACTTCCATATTGAAATGACTTCCATGACTTCCATATGACTTCCATATGACTTCCATGTGACTTCCATTACTTCCATATGACTTCGATGTGACTTCCATGAGTTCCATGACTATCATGACTTCCACATGACTTCCATCTGACTTCCATATGAATTCCATGACTTCCATATGAATTCCATATGACTTCCACTTGACTTCCATGACTTCTATATAAGTTCCATATGACTTCCATGACTTCCATGACTTCCATATGACTTCCACTTAACTTACATGACTTCCATGCTCGCTTCCATGACTTCCATATGACTTCCATCTGACTTCCATCTAGGTTGTCCCATGACTTCCACATGTCAGTACGCCCTCGGAACTATCTCTTGTCGTAGAGCCAGGCATACCTAAAACCAAAATAGAACAGATGCCGTTATCAGTCTGTCTCGTTTGGACATCTCTAGATTGGTTGCGGTTCTCTCTCTCACCACTGGGCTATTAACATCCATGCGGCTAAGTTGCCCACACAATGTGAGCTGCTGTAGTTGTTGTGATGTGAACAAAGCAGAGACGGTAGAACATTTCCTTTGTAAGTGCACTGCTCGCAGCAGGTTGAGGTATCGTTTCCTGGAGAAACCATATATTGACTTGGCTAAGTTAGCTGTGACGGAGATCAGGGATCTTCTTGAGTTTCTTAATTCAACTAGGTTGATCTAATGGGTATGTCTTAGTTTGTCATTCGGGGGTTTTTTTCGTTTCTTTGTGGTATCAAAATAAGGCAATTTTTTGCTAATTGAAGTCAATAGTGTTTGCTATTTGGAAATAATTTCAAAAAATGGAAATCATTTGGAAATCATATCAAAAATGGAAATCATTTCAAAAAATGAAAATCGGAAAACATTTAAAAAAGTGGAAATCATTTTGGGAATCAGTGGGACCCTAATTTTTCATAGTGATTAACCCCTAGATACTCACTCATTACTCCATTCAAGAAGAAATAGATGGAGGATTTGCTGTAAAATTCAAAAATGCATCCTCTGGTCTTTACATAAGTTAAGCTCTTTTATGTAATTTCATTGTTGTATCTAAAATTTCGAATCTGAAAAAGATAAAAAATTGAAAGTACACAATGATGATGATAAGAGAAAATACCTTTTTTTCATTTGCATCACAATAGAGCAAATAGCGGGGTCCAAGACAAAATCTAAAAATTTGCTATATCATGCTAGGCACTTTCGGTGCGAAGCAATTCGGTGTTAGCATAATCTAAAAATATTATAGTCACACAATGAGGTGGCGAAATCTTTGAGAAGCTAAAATAAACACTGAATTTTCTATACAAAATTCAAGGTTTTATTTAGCTTCCCAAAGATGTCGCCACTCTCATTGTGTAACTAAATATTTTTAGATTATGGTGTTAGGCACTTACGGTGCAAAGAACTTTCAATTCTAGACATTTTCTGTTCTGCGGATATGCTGCGGTTGGATTTATCAGGTTTTACAGAGACAACTAGTGTGTAATACAATACTACTGCCCCCTATCGACAATAATCGGTTTTCAAAACAAATCCTTTGGGGTCATTAACCTTTTATATTAAAATTTTCATATTTATTTATAAATCAAGTAGCTTTACCAAGTGTTCCTATTATTATTATTGTATTTTTATTTGTCAATAATATTTTACTGTGTGATTTAAATTTGGTTTTTAGTTTACCTTTCCCTATATTCTTCAAAATTTCAAAAGTATTCTTATCGCAAACCTATCTATTTTATACTCGGACGTATTTTTCTACATATAGAAACTTTCAAATGTAATGCACATAAATGTCAAACAGTCTAGGCGTTCTGAAAAAATCCAGAAATTGTAAAGATGAGTATTCGAATTATGTGTCTGGAAAATGTTGTGTTTATGAGACCTTTCCATTGTGGTGTGATAAATATAAAGATGAACCTGAGAACATGGTGGTTGTTTTTTTAATTTAAGTTGTACTGCCCTTTATTAATCCGTTTTTCTTCGATTAGATGAATATGGATGAAAAATATGTAGAGTCAATTTGGACCTTGCTAAAAAATGCAATTCAAGAAATTCAAAAGAAAAATAACTCGGGACTGTCGTTTGAGGAATTGTATCGCAATGCATACACAATGGTTCTGCATAAGCACGGTGAGCGACTTTACACTGGACTCAAAGAAGTTGTTACCCATCATTTGGAAACAAAGGTAATTTTGGTTAATAAAAAGAAAAATATTTTTAAATAAAATCGCCTTTGAATCACATGTTTCAGATTCGTGAAGATGTGCTAAGATGTCTGAACAATAACTTTTTACAAACTTTAAATCAAGCATGGAACGATCATCAAACGTCTATGGTTATGATTCGAGACATTTTGATGTACATGGATCGTGTATTTGTTCAACAAAACGATGTGGATAATGTGTATAATCTGGGTTTGATCATCTTTCGAGATCAGGTAAATTTGAAAGAATTTTTTTAAGTAACTTTGAAAATCTTAAGTGTTATATTTTATATATTTGGATTTTTTGTATGTAATTAAAATGCATATTGTATTTTATACATGTTAATTTCATAACTGCCGGGTAATAATTATTAAATTATAATTTATATTATATAATAAACTTTATATATTGTGAATCTTATCTCAAAAATATGGGTTAACTTTATCCTCCTAGGAAGGTCCTCAGCCTCACAATTTTTTTTAGTTTTGTAAATATGAAACCCTATAATTAAGGGTATGAGCGTGAGGAGAGGTTAAATTTTGTATGGAAAAATTAGAAAAAATGATAAGATTTTGATGAGAATATAATAAATTTGATAAAGGAGGTCTCCACAAATATTTTTTGTGGTTAGGGTATAACACACCTACTTTAGGCAGGAGCTAAGTGATAAGTGGAGTAATTTTTGTCTAAAATTTTCAGAAAATGTATAGAAAAGGTTAAAGATTACATCATTCTATTTTTTTAGTTTTTGAACTTTTGCTAAGTTGAATATACTAAGAAAAATTTGCAAAAATATTGTCCTAAGGGATCTTATTATACTGACTAATACTTACTTGTCAAATTCATCAAATAGATATTTAATATCGGTTCGAAAAACTACATCACAATCGATTAAAATAGCTTTATTCATATTCGGATCAACGATTCGGTATAATCCTAATGATAAATAAAATAAGGCATCACTATAATATGAACCTAAAAATATGAGAAACAAGAGATGAATAACATTGGATCCTTGGAAATATATTACAGAACCGGTTCTTACCTGGATTTGAACTAAAATGGGGCATCATAATATGTGTTATATCACTGATTTTCATTGCACAGTCTTCTACATCGTACAGTGTATAGAAAACAACTCGTTTGTATTGATTTATTTGATTCTTTAGAATAGCCTCGGCTGACAATTCACTCTTCTCATCGGTTATGATATGCAAATGCAATTGAATGCTTGTATATTTCAACATGCTTTTGATAAATAGTTCAAACTTTGTCTTCAGAACATAATTCTCTTTAGCATAAATGACAAAAACATTGTATTCTGTAGAATTTTTCGGAATGTACTTTACTCGTTTTACGTCTGCTGTAAAATTGGTGGCCAACAGTTGATTACTTTGACTAATTGTCGCAACTAAATGAGGATCGTTGCTACTGTAGTCCATCTGAAAGAGGCTTAGCAATCGCTTTCTCGTAAAGATATCGTTGTTCGCATAGAAAATTAGCAGAAAACCACTGGACACAATTAGAACCAGTAAAATCTTATTCATCGTCATCGAAAGAAAATATTTGCGAATTTTCCTGATCTTAGCTATTGTAAAAAGGTTTTCAGCGATATTCTCTGTTCTCCGAAGTAAAAATCGATCCCGCAATCTTTGTTCTTGCTGCAGTATTTTTTCTTTGTCTAAAAAGGTAAAACAAATTTTACCTTTCCTGAAGCTGCTTGCTATCGAAACATATTTTATTTACGTTTTTAAAAATATATCACGCAAAGTACTAAATTGTAAATTGTAAAACAATATTTTATTTGCGTTTATAATTAATTATAACAATCAAAACAAAGTTGCAATTCGAGCAGCAGCAGCCATTTTTAAAGAACGCTTTTCGCGCAAATACGAAGCCGAAATTATGAATGCGTTTACAGATTTTATATAGAATTTCGACGTGAAAAACGGCGCTGTCTTTAAAATTATTTTTGCGAACTAAAAACAAAAATCTTGATAATTTTTTTTAAATAAGGGACCGTCCATATATTACGTAACGCTCTAGGGGGAGGGAGGGGGTTTTCAATTATGTTACAGATTGTTACAATGGGAAGGGAGGGGGTCCAGTATATGTTACGTAATATTTTGTAATAATATTTCAAGATTGTTAATCGGTTATTTTTATTAAATTCTATCAATTTGGAAAAGGCTTTTTCCGAGAAACGCTCCTGCATCAAATTTGCCGTATGTATTCCTCAAACTAAGTATAATTTATTATTTAATTACATACACCAATTAACGGTGAATAGTGGAGATTGAGATATCGTTTATGGGGAATCACATATACTTACTGACAATTGGCTCAGATAGCTGTTTTTTGTGGTATCAAAAAGGAAATTTTTTGCTAATTGAAGTCTAGCTAAGTGTTTGCTACTGTAACCAACCAACCAACCAACTGATAGAATATGTAAAACGTGTAATTTATATTTTGCATCCCAAATTATGATAAGAGAGAATTTTATATTGCATAAATAATTAAAAAGTAATGAGTCCATCAATTACAAAAACTAAACCCCCCGTGTTGCAGCAAAAAGGCTACGGGAACTAATGGCTTTAATTATGAACGACACATGGCCGAAGACGTGGAATAGGTTGATGAAAGTAATGAATGTTTGGAAACTTTAGACATTATTGATACAATTCCAGTTTTGGATTTAAATAATACGTACATTTTTTATTTTAACATTGTTAATTTTTTTTTAATTTCATTGTTTTAAATATTTTTTAATAAATGGGGTGGGTACACTTTTTGTTACGTAATATTGAAGGGGCTTCCAAGAATTTGTTACGAATTTGTTACAAAGGGGGAAGGGAGGTGTCAAAAAATCTGAAAAATAGCGTTACGTAACATATTATGGACGGTCCCTAATGGCGTTCTGGTAAAAGTAACTAGAGAAAATTTAAACTTTATTGCAGTCTTAAAAAATCTATAAGAAAATGATATTAATAATTTAAAATAATTTATCGTCTTGTCCGTAATATTAATGCCACCATATAACATAATGAGGTATTTGGATAAAAACTCCTTTATTAATTTTGTTTTTTTGTTTAATTACTACGATTTTAGCCGTTTTTTTTAAGACACACAGAATATTTTTTAATTTTTTTTTTACATTTATGAAATTTTGTACGCCGAGACAGTGAATACAGAAATAAACGTTGTATTTATCAATCAATAAAAATATATATAATCATAATATATCTATCTATGTAGAGTGTATTATTTTTATTTAATTAATTTAAAAAAATACATTTAAATAATATCAAAAATAAAAAACCTGAAAAATTATTAAATTTTTTAATTATAAATAGTGATAATATTAAAAAATTTATAATTTAGTAGGTTCGTCGCTTTTCATATCTTTCGTCTTTTCTTCAAATAAATCAGTTAATTTTCTAGCTATAATTTGAATTTCGAATTAATAATTTTGTTAGTGAATGCAACATAACACAAAAATATATATAAAATCAAAATATAGAAATTTGTATATAAACAATTTTTTTTTCACCATAAATTACGGCGCTCGCACAATTTTTTTTTATTTTTCAGTTGATAAAATATCTAGTGTAAAAAATCGCATGTAATTTCGCACAATTTTTTTTTTTTTATTTTTATTGTGAGAGCACTTTAAACTAGCAATATTAATTATTATTAATAAATATTATTTACTATAACATAAGCACATAAGCTTAAAGCTGGTAAAACTTTTTAAAAAGATAAAATAGAAAATGAAAATGGAAAAAAATTGCAAAACATTCGATTTTCGTAATTTTATCTATAATTAAATTAAATAATATTTTTTCATAAAAAGTTCTATTTATAAAAAATTATGTTAACCAAAATTTGCCTATAAAAATATTTTATATGAGCTTGTTTGTGTAACAACACTTAAATCTAACAACGTCTGCACACGCATCTTGTTTGACAAGCTATAAATTTAGCATTTTGTATGTTTTCTATTGTCAGCGCGGAAAAAGAAACATTTTTCTTTTCACAAAAGGCAGACTATATAGAGTCATTTTCTATAAATAAATTTTGAAATATTTGTTAGACTTTTCACTTGTTTATGCAGTTGTTTATACAATATTAAATTCTATAAAAAAATATAAAACGAGAAAAAAATAAGAAATTTCATCTTATTTTATTTTTTCTAAATATGTTTAAAATAAACAAAGCTGAATGATACTGTTTTATTTTTATATAAAAATGTGACACTTTGTAAAAAAAAATTATTTTATACAACTATTAATACAATAAAATATTTAATAATAATAATAATATGGATACACATATTATATAATAATAATAATAATAATAAAATAAATATTACACAAGCTAACAAAAATTGTATAATGAAAAAAAGGTACAACAAACCTATTCATTTGCCATATAAATTTTAATGTTTTCCATTATTATCAAACTGCGTATACAAAAAGAACAATAAAATGTTTTTAGAAAATATTAAGGAAACAAATTTTTCTTTTCAGACTATATAGAGGAGGCACAATGTCATCTTTGATAAAAACACGCGTCATTTATTTACAATTCATTATTATCTTATTTGTAATAAAATATCCTAGACACAACTTCCTTCCGACTTCTTATTTTAAGGTTTTTTTAGATTTGACAGTTTTTATTATAAATAAAAGTCATTTATCTTAATATTTTTTTTCTAGAAATTTGAAATTGTTGATTAAACTAAAAATAACCCTAAGGCAAAATAGGCACAAGCCTAGGGCCCGGCGATTTGGGGCCCGGATAGAGTATATTTTATTTATGTTTGTTTTTTTTTATTTTTGAAAATAAAGTATAGACATCTTAAAAAATAGATTGTTTTTGGAAGATTTAAAAAAATATTTGCTGTTTTGAACTATATTGTGGCTGTATA
Source organism: Diadocidia ferruginosa (assembly GCA_027564275.1). Lineage (NCBI taxonomy): Eukaryota > Metazoa > Arthropoda > Insecta > Diptera > Diadocidiidae > Diadocidia > Diadocidia ferruginosa. The sequence continues at coordinate 13,859 of JANSTW010050123.1, forward strand.
TTGTAGCTAAGAGAGAAGAAATTGGAAATTGTTCTCTTGATGCTCTATAGTTATCTCTTGCTAATAAATAACAATAAGACCGCCAAGCCCACATAAATTAGAATCTTAGATTACAATTAAATATCTACACATAAATAATTTTGTATGCTTATTTAAAAATCATCATTTTGCATTACGGATAGCCACTAATGCCACTTGTAATAATGTAGTGTTTAGTATTATCTTTTAAAATTATCAGTTTTTATATAACATTACAGTAAAAGTATATAGAAGCTGGTAATCGCAAGAGAGTGCAAAAATCTGTGTTTATTTTATTATTTATAAAGGCGTGATAACGGACATATATCATAGCTCCGAAGTCAGATAAATCAGCAGATCCACATGAATGATACCATCACAGATAGATTGCCAAAAAATGGACAGAGTATCCTATAGAATAAACCTATATAGTTTTGATATAAGTAATGGCAACGATGGTAAACTTATTCAAATTTGTAAGCAAAACTTATTCCTAGCATAATATTATAATTTAAGAAAAATAAATTTGTATTAAAAATATTATTAATACTAATTCAATTCAAAGTTCCTTAATAATATTATTTCAATTGTAAAAATTCCTTAATAATATTAAATCCTTTATCTTAGCAAAATTCCACATCTTAAAATAACAATAAAAATTATTTTGTAATAATTTAAAAAAATAAAAACAAAATAATCTATTTTTGACACTCATTAATATAGTCGAATATTGAATTTAATTTTGTTATTCCAAGTTGTTATAGGTTTACAAATATATATATTGAAAGTAGAAAGGATATTATTGATTGTATGAGTCTTAAAATAATACATCTAAACGTGTTTATTTATCATTTTTTTAAGAGTTGTACGCAATATTTAAACACATTTTATTGCACATTAATTTTTTTACCAAAATCCCTAATTTAAAATAAATAAACACAAACAAAAAATTGTTATATTTTTCATTCATATTTTAGCACCATTGAAGGAAAAAAAGGATATTATATAGGCGTGCGGTAACAGGTAGATGAACAAAATTGTATTATAGTTTTTAACATCCTGTTAAAATAAGGAATTCCTAAATTTTCAATCAATAAAATAATAAACAATTATGAGATCTCTTTGGGTTTTCGTGCACTTTACTTATGCTGGTAAAAACCGAACAATAAAAATAAAACTTAAAAATTTGGAAATTTGGAGGAAATAAATACAAAGTTTGAGATGAACAAGTGTATTGACTTTGCATAATTTTGAAAAAATGTATTTGTGTAGATTTTATATACAAAAATAATATATTCAATATTCAAATAATAGTTCGTAAGGATTATTAAAATATATACGGTCCATTACTCCATTAATAGTGAAGAGAAACGAATGTAAAAAATCATATAATTTAAGATAAACGTTTTAAAAAAAATTGAATTTATGCTTGAGATTGTTTAGAGAAAAATGTATTAATGACAATTTTATATAGAAAACTATGATTATAAAATTGTCTTTTCGAGATCTACGTTTCAGCATCAGTATATTAGACTCCGAGAGCCCTCTATAATGTAAATAAACAAAACATTTCTAATTTCACAAAAATAATTATCTGATTGAAACAAAATTAATATAAACTCATTATTAGATAATTTTTTTGAATTATTTTATGTGCTAGAAACTTATAAACCAATAAGAATTAACTTTGCATAAAGCACATCCTTTTATTAAATTCTTCAACACGATAATAGTATAAGTTATTTAATTATAAAATTTTAAGAAAAAAAACGCGGAAAATTTTCCTATAGCAAGAATAAGTTAAGCAAAAATAAAAAAAAGAATCAAAAATTTAAATATATTTATATATTTAAAAAGGCCTTCAGGGCTGTGTTTTTAACAAAATTTTAACTTTTAATGAATATGCGATGAGAATATTTAATACAATATACACCGCATATATATAGCGATGAACATCATCTTATAAATAATACATTATAATATAATAAATATTATAATATATTCATCTTAATTAATAAAGTTTTGCTCAAAGACTAACTCCATCAAAGCTGTTAAATATCACGAACTCTTGTTAAAATCTTTGATGTGATAGCGCGCGCATTATAATATATAGCACAATGTATAAATTGTATAATATTATAATAAGCTAAAAATCAGAGGTGAAGTGTCGTTTATAAAAAAACATACATTTTTAAAAATATCGAAATATACAGGCATCAAATTATTTTAGTTGTATAGTGTCTATTACATATGCTGCAGCGATGATGGCGACTGTTAGAAAATCAAGTCAATATATTATATGTTGTATCAGGGATGAAAACCAATTTTAAAATTAAGTTAGTTTGGTTTTTGGTTTTTTCCAATAAACAATTGTTGGTTATGGTTTAGGTTTTGGTTTTGGTTTTGGTTTCATAAGTTTCCAAATTTTGGTGTTGGTTTTGATTTTGGTTTTATATTTATGAATTATTCTTGAACAAAAATAAATTACTAGAGCAATTTTTTTATCCCTCTCGGTTTTGGTTTTGAGAAACCGGTTTCCGTTCCTGTTTTGTATATGATTTTAACCATAATTCTGGATAGAATATTTTGTCGAATTATTATTATTAATCTATTGTTTAAAATTAAAAAAAAAAATCTAAAAGATTTATTATTCAAATTAATTAATTTTTGCGTGTATTCAGGTTGTTCACAAATTATGTAACGCCCTGATGAGGATGGAGGAGGGTGCTTGAAAATGCTTTTCGATTGATATGATGTTGCCTAACCAATAACTTCTATTTTATTAAAAAATTACATATTAGTTTTGAGTAAAAAAGATTCATTAAATTAAAAATAATAAGAATATAAACTAAAGTTTAAAAATGTAAGCTAAATAAAAAAAAATAAAAAATATAATTACAGATGAAACACAATTTCAGTGATACCAAAAACTATAATGACAAAATTTGACATTTTAGAACACATTTTTTTGAAGGTTATTCTTCTAGAAGGGAAGGGTCTTCGCAATTTTTACCATCTATCACGTGAAGGAGAGTGTGTGGCAAAAATTACCCTGCATAATTTATGATTGATTATAGAATCATAGTTTGAATCCGTTCCCCAAAAAATAATAATCACACTTCACCTCTGACAATTCCAATGTGATAATATATATGTTATAAATACGCGGAAAACACAAGAAAAAAACCCAAAAACTTTTCTTATAAAACATTTAATAAAACCAACGAATTATTCTACACTTTTTAGTTGGAATACAAATTTCGTTATGTATAAGCTTGATGTTTGAAGATAATGGTGGCATATGCGATTATAGATAGAAAAAGGATGGTTAATCTTATGTATCGCGTAGTATAAGAATTAGTTTTTATGTATTAAATGTACATTTTTCATATATATTGAAATATATTTACCGAACATTTTAAACTTTATAATTTTAAATTAAAACCATATTTTTGCTTTAATTATATAATAAATTAATAAAATTAAATAATTTATTGAAAAAGTAATAAAAACATGCAAAAACTCAAAATCAAGTACAACAATGTAATTTTAGTATTGCTCTAGCGAATTATTACTATAACGTTTATAACTTATACACAAAATAATTTTAATACAAGAGATCATCAACATCATCTTGTCCTTTACTGCTAACCGCAGAAACTTATCCATTTCTTGAGGTCGCGCCATTCCTTCCCCTCAACTTTGGCTTCCTGTAATGAGTTTCGATGTTGTTGTGGGTTCTACTCTACCACCACAATCACTAAGTCAATACAATATTTTCGCAGAGTTATTCCAATCTAGTTCCTTTTTCTACGGTTCCTTTTTCTCCTCCCCAGATCCTCATTTGATATAACATCTGGATAGAATATTTTCATAATTTGTCTCAAAAATTAATTATATTAACAAAAATTTGGTGACGTGAATTAATATAAATGGTCATTTACCAAGTTTCGCAACCATATAATAAAATATTGAGACTTGCTACAAACCTATAAAAAAATTAAAAAATTGTCATCATTTAGAGGTTGGTCATGGCGGTATTAGTTTTATATATGGAATCAATTTTCATTAAAAATATACTGTAGAAATTGAATTTATATTTAAGACGGTTATATAATTATTTAATAGAGAGATAATTATTTAATAGAGTTCAGTAAAAAAATAGAATTTCTCAATTATTTTACTTTTTTCGGCTGTTGATTTAAAATATGTAAATATTTAATAACAGGCTAATTTAATTAATTCAAAGCAAAGCTATTTTCAAATAAATTATAGGATTCTTCGCCCAAAGCCTAAAAAAATTGTTTTTTTTTAAACAAATAAGTCATGGAGTAAAATGTAAGCTCAGCTCTTAAAACTCGTTTCGGAACCTACGTCTCATCATCATTCATCAGTAATGCTGAGAATCTCCAAATTTAATATTTTGCAGATTTTTTAAAATCGCCTCTAAATTAATGAAATTTATTGAATTTTTTGTTATAAAATCTGATCGAAATTAGTAACTATAGATACATATATATATATATATATATAGTGAAGGCAATACCTTAGCTTCGTGTTATTAAAATATATATGGTATATACATGAAGCTAAGGTATTGCCTTTCGCTAAAATTGCCGGCTAATTTTACCAGCACTATCGAAGGTCTTTGAGATTATTATTCGAAATCAAATTGACGGATATCTGTCGAGCGAGAAGTTGCTTTCAGCATTTCAATCTAGCTTTCGTTCACATCACAGCACCACTTCTTCATTGCTGAATATTGTTGATGATGTTGGAAACAAATTAGATCGACGTCAGATACCATTTCTTTTGAAAACTTGAATAATCGGACTTGCGGTCGTTGGGGAAAGGGATTTATTATTTCAATAAAAATGCTAAGTATACTATACTTGTAGACCACCGGCCCACGTTCATACCTCATGTGCTTAGCACATTGCTGCGCTATCAAAAAAACTGTTTATAACTGTTTCTGGCCTACGCCGTCATCAGAAAGGATATTTTTTGTTTTTGTTTTTGGACTTCTCTAAGGCTTTCGGCAGTGTTGATCATAACAGATTGTGTTTAAAAATTGTGAAATCGCTTTGATTCCCCATTTTACATATGCGGACGTAGTTTTTTTCTCTATAGGTATAGACAGTGTATGTAAGCGGAAACTCTCAGTTGCTTTTAACGCATGTATACTAGGTTCATTTTCAATTTAACTAGCTGCGATATCACCATATGCAAATATATAACTTGGGTGTATATTTGTTTAAACTATTGGTGTATAAAAATGCGTTGTTTTTATATTCAAAATTAACGGATGCAACTTCTTTAAGATACTCTCGTCTTCCCAAGACGTTTTTCTTTATGCATTGAATATAGTTTTTTTGTTCGCGATGTCAACCTGTAGAATTCTTTGATCGTCTCGGTTAGGCGGGTCAATTTAGTGACTCAATTCAAAAATGTATGCTTTGATAAATGTTTAGGTCAGTAGTGTGGTAATCGATTTGTGTATATTACAGCTATAGAAAAATACAGGTAAAAATTTGTCCTTCGTGAATGAAAGTTCAGTGACCCAAAAAACCGTCGTTTCAAATTTTAATACTATATGTAATGCTGCGAAATGGTTTGAAAAAAATTACAACAACAAAATTTGCCGTCTCTCCGCTGGAGATATTTGGCGAAAAAACATATGTTGCAAAGTCGTTCGCCGCGTACATGTTAAAAAAAGTTTTTGCGCATGCGTTGTATGTCAAAAAAAAGTTTTTGCGCATGCGTTGTTGTTTAAACTTTCAGTTCAATGTCTGCCCATTTTTTTTCTTCAGTAAATTTGCAAAAAGGCGTTCTTCGTTTCTTTTGTAATTTTTCTATGCTGCAGCGATGGGTTTTTGTGAGTTAGATTAGATGGATGCCCCTGTATGAGGCCCGACATACTCTTTTAAATTACTATTGATTCATATTGTTTTTTTTTACATTAGAACTGTTTGAACCTATCGCTAATTGCAGGATGTTGTATTTGGGATTTTCGGTGGCAATGTGTTGGGGCTTGTGTTGGGGCTTGGGTGATTGTTGCAAGTGGCTTATATTTTTTTTTTAATTCTTTGCTTTTATTTTCTATTTAATTATATGGAACTGTGTGCTCTATATAGCTTCCCTCATTATTGATCGTAGAATAGGCAATATATTTGTATCTATTTTTTTTTTTTTAATAAAATCGCTAATTACTTATGTTTACTATAATTTTTGAACTTATGTATACTAGTGTAAACATATTTTTATATGTTGTATGCAATTTATAAATACATGAATAATATTAAGATTAATAAATATGACCTTAAAATAGACGATTCTATTATTTTCATGAAACGTTGTATATATATGAAAAGTTAATATTAATTGTAACTTTTATTGATTGAAAATACATTCTTTGTATACTATAAATTTTTATTCATATATTATGGATTTACAAACAAAATATATGGAACAATCAAACAAAATACAAATTATTATTATAAATTGTAATAGATAATAATTAATCAGAAAACAAAAACTATATAATATATATCAAATGTATTTTCATTCGATTTTCGGTAATTATATGAATTATTTGAAATAAATAAAAACAAACAAAAAAATATTATAATTTCTCCAACATTGTGGATATGTAATTTTTATTTATTTGATATTTGTCCTGTATGTGAATTATTAAAATTAAATAAATATTATTCTAAAAGCTTAATAAATATTATCGCATAATATATGGCTATGCAGTTGAACTGTCAAAGTATTTATTATTATTTAATATATTTTATTTTATTTTTATTTATTGTTATTATCATCGTACAGGATCTGCTATTAATTACATGTTATATACAATATTTTTCTGTTATTATTATTGTTGAATTATATATTATTGTTGTTTGCTGTAAATTGAATATAAAATATTTATTTTTATACGTTTTATTTCTCTGTTTTATATTTGATATAATAATATTCTTGCACATTTTTTCTCCATATAATATATCGACAATATTATTGTTATGATTAAAAACACATGAATATTTTGTTATTGTTTTTAATGGAACTATATAGGTACCTATCTGTACAAAAGTTAAGGAAAAACACACATTATGATTAAGTATATAAAAGTAAATATTTTTAAATGTAAAGTGCATAGGCACTGCGCGACGCGATTATATATTTGTCACAGTTTCCTGTCAATTTCTAAATAATCCTAAAGCTATCACCTATGACGTCAGACAAAAAATGGTAGCTACGCAATTTTTATATATATATTATAATATATATTATAATTGTCTAAAAATGCTAATCCAAACGTTATAAATAAAATATAAATTCGACATTCTATTTATTTTTTATTTTGTTTAAATTCGTCTAGATGATAAGGAGCTCATTAGCTAAACTGATGATGGCTTGTAGGTTCCGAAACGAGTTTGCAAAATAAATAATTAAATTTGTTTAATATAAAAAACAAAATTATTTAAAAATCTATAATTAACTTAATTAAAACGATTGAAAGAAGTTATATAATAATTTGTTTCAATTAATTTTTAATTCAAAAATGATTAAAATCATCATGTTATGTAGTATTAATTAATTATATACATCTCACCTGCTTATACATATTTTTATTTAAAATTAATACAATGCACACATCTATCAAGTGTTAAATTATTTTTGTTGTTTATAATAAAAGGTCCACTTGATCAAATTTGTATTATTTGTGAATGAAAAAAAAAGAAAAAGTCAACAATAATAATGTGTTACGACATTATGGGTGGTCGTTTCAATTATATAAAAATATTATTGTTTACCTTTTTTCAGTTTTATTATTATTGTTATTTAATAAAAAATAATTTTTCTATATTGGCCATCGCATCAACGTGCATCTTGTACTATATTATACATGCTTATATTTATTTATGTACCGGCAAGTTATTAGAGACTTTTTTTGAGGACTTTGCACAAGAACTAGTATATAGAACCTATATATATATGTATGAAAAAACACAGGTAAGGCACTTTTATTAGGCACGAAATTCATCTTTTTCTATATATAGTATTATTTTAACGAACTTGCCGCCGCGATATGTCAATATTTTGTTTTAGATATTTTTGAAAAATGAAAATTTATTTCAAGCGTTTTTTTTTCAACTATAGCGTAAAGGTAAGAAAATATAATAAAAAAAATTAATGCAAATGGTTAATAATATTTTGATCTTCCGTTTTGTTGAAAAATAATAAAAACCATAATATAACCAACGCTTAAGAAATGGTATATATAGACAAAAAATTGTCTTTTATTATCTTATTATATTTACTTTACATTATATATTATGTATATGCAATATGCGGAACCTTATAATGTAAGATGAAGATGACCAGACGAAAAAAATATTCTATAATGGAGAATACCGACAAAGGGATAACAAAGCATTTAATGCACCTTAATTATTAATATTTGTGTTGTGTTATATGGATGAATGTTGTTTTATCGTTGGATAATAGATATGGCTTGAATTAACGAGACAATTTTACAAATGTTGAGATGAACCTTAAATTTGAAATTATTTTTTTTTTAATTCTTGCGATAGAGTTATATAATATTCAAGCATTATATATGAGGTAATTTTTTGTATAATTGTATATTGTTGTATAATGTATGCCTTAATGACACACTGCTTTTTTACAAATATTTATTAGGCGAATTTTAAACTTACTGTAAATCATCTAAATATTTTGGTTACTAATATGTTGAGCTTCTACTTCATAAGTCCGCAGACAAACATATTCAATGTAGTCCAGTAATTTAAATGAATAAAAGTATATGTGAAGTTCAGAAGAATAATATTAATTGCGGTCTCTAAAAGGCACATTAAAAACAATACGCGATTGTTTATGAACATATTCTTGTTATAAAATAATGGTTGTATCCATTCTATTTAATATGAACATTTTTGTTTTCGGTCCTGATTTTTATAGATTTTGAAAATTTTAGTGGTTATTTTCTTTAAATTTGCAAGCTTATATAGTGTAGCTTTTAGACTTTTAGAGTGTCGTATAAGCAACTCGCACTGACCATATTTGTTGGTGATCAGTGGGACAGAATTTTACAGTATATAAATCCTGGTAGTATTATATAGGCAGACCAACGGCATTAAGTGACTTCTGAACCACTAAATAATCGCTATTTTAATAAACATCTGAATGAAAGGTGAAAATTCCCGACCAGACTGTAGAGTGTAGATCGAACTCACAACTTTTCAGCACAAACAAT